>KK106984.1:1146094-1410521 GCA_000611775.1 Umbilicaria muhlenbergii
GGGGAGGGGGGGTTGGTGGTGGCGGAGGGACGAGGGGAAGGGAGGGCGGGGGGGTTGGAGGATGAGGTGGAGGTGGAGGTGCTAAGGGGGGTTGGTGCAGGGTTGGTTGTTGGGGGCTGCGTGCTCGTGCTCTGAAGACTGGGGTCGGGGGTGGCTTTGGTGGCTTTGTCGACTCCTCTGGCCGCTCGACTCGAGGATTTGGGCTTCTCGATGTAGGTGTCGGATTGCCAGGCTCCGGCCATGGGAGGGCGTCGGATCCAGGCGTCTTCGTCGGGTTCGCCATCGGATTGTGTCCCTTCGGTAGCGGTGGCGAAAGAACTTAGCGTCGACACGGATTCGACGCTGTTCTGCCTCGAGTGTGCTTTGTGCCAAGTTGCAGGCGCTCGGGTACCATTGCTTTGCTCCTTGGAAGATGGTGCGCCCTTGGCTGTCGTGTCGGAGCTTTCCAAGACGGGTTCGTTGGGCCTGGTGGTCTCGGCCGAGTCTGTTGAGCTGGAACTTCCTCTTCGTTGACCTCGTTTTTTACTGAAGCTGCCCATGCCGCTGTGGAGGAAGAAGTTCTGGTAATCGAAAGCATCTGGGCGATCCTCATGGCGTTCGCTAATAAGTTCCGCGGAGGGCTCGTAATATTCCTCGTCTCCAACTATCTCGTCCGGTTTACTATCGTTGATGTTCTCCATCTCGTCTTCCTTCGGGTATGGATCCTCCTCTTGTCTCAGGTCTTCGAGATTCATGTCTCTCACCTTGCCCTGATCCTTGTCTAGCGCTTCATCCTGGTCGGGCCTCGGCTGAACTCCACCTTTTGGTTCTGGCTGTGATGTATTGTCAAGGTGCTCTTGCCGAGAATATCTTCCGAGACCACTTTGCAGCTTTGTCCGGTCTGCTTGGTTTTCCTCAGCATCATCCAAAGGCTTTCCTACACCGTTCCAGCCATGTTCGGCATTGACGTCGAAGCCTGCCATATCCGAGCCACCACTTCCTGTATACCATTGCTCTGCAGCTGTAAAAGGACTCGGGTTCCTTAAGCTTTGTAGACTCCGTCTTCGCAGATGATCCTCACGCGCTTGCTGTTTCAGACTCGAGATCTTTCCCCTCAAATCTTGCATCTGATCCCGCAGTTCGCGCATCTGCACTGTAGAACGTGATCTGGTAAGGCCCGTCTGTACGGGAAACTTGGAGTCAAAGTCCGAAGCTGCCTGGTCAGGGTACTGAGGCTCCTCGTTGAGCAATCTGCCATTGGTTCGAGAGTGCATCTCATTAGCGTATTGGAACGACGACGGGGCTGGTCCGTCTTCATTGAGGGGTTGCAGAGAGACGTGTGGGCGATTATTATAGCTACGGCTGTGGACAAGGCCCTGGCCACGACTGCTTGCCGATACGAGATGCTCCCCTTTATCTTGCTGGTCCAAGTAATTGTGGCTCGTGCCAACGGAGGCTGTTTCACCGGTCACCCCCTCGCCTAACATGCCGTATGATGTGTTTCCCGGCAGTGTGTGCAACGAAGACGGCACTGAGGGTTCGCTAGAGACTCTTGTATGTCCTTGGCCACCAATCGATGGTACGAAAGGCGAATTGAACTGGCGGTGCTTAGAGGTCGTAAGGGTTCCTGCCTGACGATCCCCATTCGTTGTTGGGGGTGAGTAGTTTGACGCTTGATCAAGGCTACGACTGGCAATGGATGGCATTGAGGTTGAAGGGGCGAGGAAGAGCGAGTGGCGTGCACGATTGAGATTGCCCTCCATGTTCTACAACAAACAATCAGAGAGTGGGTTCCAAAGTACAGCAGTATGGTCGTCTCACCGTCAGTCTTCTTTTGGCATCGGCAAGTATACGCTCTGCCCGTTTAGTCAAAGCAGCGTGTGACAATGGGCCCTCCTCTTCCTCCGGGAAGGGACTTCCGACGGGACTCGGAAAGTCATCGACCGTTGCTGAGCCCAAACCCTCCCAATGCGGGATCTCGAAGTCGTCAAGTGATGCATCACTTCTTCTCTTGAAATCGTAGTCATCCTGCAACGTCGGCGAGGACGCCAAAGGGAGAGAGGGTGGAGGTTGCGATTCGAAGTCGGAGGATTGAGTAGAATTGCGCGAGGGTTCGTAGGACGGCAAGATCATATCAGGATTGGTTAGTGACGGCGACGGCGGGTCAACCGCGGGCTGGTTAGGAAGGACGTGCATCGTGAGTAGCGGTTGCTCAACGGGTAGCTACAGACAATGGCCCGATGGTGAGGACATGCGTCAGGTAAATCTGGGGGTTGCATCCGATTCTGGTGCTTCATTTGCGAGGGCGAGACATTCCCAGTCAATTGGCCCATCAAAGGAATTGGCCGCTGTACGCGAGAGAGGGTGGACCGTGAATAGGGCGGACAGCGTGTGAGCGGTCGAATTGAGGGTCAAGTTTGTGAAGCTGTTGATGTGGCTTTCGCTTTCGGCATGGCGCCATGAGCTCATGGCCTGAGGAGCCCACTGCTGCGACCCCCCTGTCCAATGGCTGACTTTATTGGATCGCAGGGCTGCCTCCATGATAGCCTGCTGTACTGTTGGACGGATGAAGGCAGTCGCGATCAAAAGATGGGCTAAAGTTGCGCCTCGGCTACAACTCTAGCCGACAGCATCCCAGTCTCGCCAGGACCCCGGCGAGCCCAGCACCCCGCCATCCTTGCCATCGCTCTTTCTCCTCTGTTCTGATGAGTAAGGGAAGAACTCGCTGCTGTGCTCACTCTCGCACTGCGCTTTCTATCATCGTCAATGGCTCCCTTCGTGCCGGCGACAGCCAGTGAAGACGTAGGTAGGCTGCTTGATTCCTCCGGGTCAGAATGCACTCCGACACGCTGGGGACGTAGTGCTTATGTCCCTGTTATCCGAAGATGGGGCTCAAATCAATGACTCACAGTTACACCTTTGACGAGTAGTTGCCTTGCTACTTCTTATATAAGACCCCTCGGGGACAAGACATAGGGAGAGTCCCTCTTCACAAGTGACAAAGCCCCATCATTTGTTGATCTCTTGACCGTGCTTCTATCGCAGCATTGTCAAGTTCCGCTTCTGCATCCCCATCGTTCAATTGACCTACCATGTCTTCTCTCGAGGTCTGCGCAGTGCGATTGAACGATGTCAAGGCAACCACTGCGCTTACTTTTGCTGCGTTTGCGAGTAGTGCTGTTACCAAGATTCTCTATCCCAATGGTGTCACCCCAACCATAATCTCCTACTACGTCAAACGAGACACGAAAGCCTGGCACAAGGATCCATGGGTGCGGCACATGCAAGTCAAAGACACACGAACAGGGGAGATTATCAGTTATTCGCAATGGTTCATATATCCCGAGAGGTCAAGAGCAGAGCTCAGTAGGCCGATGAAACTGGAGTGGCCAGATGGCTGTGATGCAGAAGTGAACAATGGGCTCTTCAACGATGGCAAACGGAAACGAGATGAGATTATGGGCGGAAAACCCTATATGTGTACGTCTCTCCACGCTGCCCAGCACTGAGGGCTTCTCGTAGATATGCCATGTCTTCCCCCCTGTCGGTACTTCGTTCATCATGTCTCGAGTCCAGCCTTTCAAGTATTCCTTAAGCCATCCATCATTAATGCAACCACATAATAGTCCTCGCCGTATTAGTGACTTCCCCCTCCCACCAAAGACGTGGCGGTGGAAAACTGCTCCTAGAATGGGGCCTCCAGCAAGCCCAAACCCTCAACATCCCCATCTACCTCGAAGCCACACCGATCGGCCGCCCCCTCTACGAAAGGCACGGTTTCAAACCCGTCGACCGCATCAACGTCGACCTAACCTCCATCAACATCTCCGAACCCGCCACCCGCACCTGCATGGTCCACCCCGCCCCCTCCCCACACGCACCTCCCCACCACCCTCCCCGCACCTACGCCATCGCCCCCGTAACCTCCGAAGCCGACTTCCCCCGCCTCGCCCACATCGAACACGTATCCTTCCAAACCGACCTCATCATGTCCCTCTGTTTCCCCGGCGAACAAAGCGTCCCCGACCGCGCGCACCAGCACGCCCACTTCTTCCGCGCCGACCCCAGCGCCCGCTTCATCAAAGCCACCGACACCAGCACCAACACCATCGTCGGCTGGGCGCGGTGGAATTTCGACATCGACCGCGTACCCACGGACGAGACGCCCTGGCCCAAGGAGTGGTCCGAGGACGCCAACGTGCCTCTGTGCGAATACTTCTTCGGCGCCATGGACGCAAAGCGCAACGCGTACATGAAAGGCAAAGACTATTTCCTCATGGGCATCCTTGTCACGCTGCCCGAGTATCGGGGTAGAGGGATCGGCAGCAGTCTGTTGCAGTGGGGCTTGGAGATTGCGGACGAGAAGGGGGTGGAGTGCTGGATCGATGCTAGTCCGATGGGGGTGGAGCTGTATAAGCGGATGGGCTGGGTGGAGGTCGATCATGTGGATGTGGATTTAGGAAAGTATGGGGGTGAGGAGGGGAAAATCGATCGGACCGTGTGTTTGATTCGAAAGCCTGGGGGTGGAGAGTGGAGGGTGGAGGGTGGAAAGTGGCACGTACTTAGCTGAGCGACCACACTTGAGGTGTTCCTGATGTTAGAGAAGAAGACGAAGCGTAGAGGCACGAACGAAGACCGATGGGTTGCATTCGTGATGCACCATAGAATAGGCAAGAAAATTGCAAATAGAGTCGTCAAGTAGTGGAAAGCCCTATCAGACCATGTGAAGCTGGTTCGTGACTTTAATTAGAGAGAATCTGTCAGGAGTGTAGAGCAGAATACTTTTCCCTGACCGTGGTCAGGTAAGACTTTTGCCTCCTCGCGTACTCGTCTCGCATGGTGATCCCTGGTCGACTCGAAAAGAGCTGTGTACATTAGTTTCCGAGCCGACCATGCCAGACGCAATCCCATGCACAACAATCGTTCGCCAATGCAGCCCAATGCAGACGTGAAACCTAGGATATCGCTGTCGTTGTCATTGCCAGTGCCATGAACATTACCATCGTCACTGCCTCGCCATAACTCCCGTGCTCGATCTCGAAGGAAGCGTAGATCTGTCATACGTCCTCTGCGAGCACTTCCCTCACCGTACTCTTTACCAGCATCTGCACTTCTGTAAGACTCCTTTGACAGTTGATCTCCAACACATCTCTTCCTTGCTCCTCAACATCCGGCTCTTCCAGCATCTCCATCTGGCTATGAACCATTGTACTTTTCATGTAATGTCCTTGTCGGGCGTTCACCCTTGCCACCAAGATGTCTTCGTCCACTCGCAAATATATGAAATGCACAAGCACGTTGTGATTGTTATACGCGGCGATCCGCAGCACATCTCGATACTTGCGCTTAAGGGCTGAGCAGGTGACGACCACTCCGTCATGTGGTTTGGTGGTAGACGAGGTTGTAGGGCACAGTCGGGAAGCGGCGGCTTCACGAAGTGATATCAGCCAGTCCCATCGGTCCGCGTCCGTAAGAGGAATGCCCTGAGCCATTTTTTGCTTGTTCGACGGTGGATGAAACTGATGAGAAAAAGATTGTTAGTCACACCAGTAGAATCGAATGGTAACATTAGGATGCAGCATACATCGTCGCCTTCTATGTAGGGTATAGACAATTCATTGGCCAAGTACTGTGCGACGGTGCTCTTGCCACAGCCGGCAGGACCCGTGATGATCCACATGTGGCGGTGGTGGTGATGTTGGAGGGCACCGTTGATTTGCTTGACGGAGTCTATCGCTCCGTAATTCATCGCCGCCGAATGGGTCGAATGGGTCGAAAGACCCGTGTGTCTGCCGTTGACGGAGAGCATCTTTGCATGAACCGTGCGTGCGAATTGAGTTTGAGGACGGAGATGTTCTTTCGCGCGATCTGAGGCTTCGCACACGACTAACATTCCCACTCGCTGGGCCTAAACGATGTCAAGCTGTATCAAAGTTTGGTAGCGACGCACAGAGCAGAAAACGATCTTAACAAAAGTAAAGGATCCAGTTTATGTACGGAAGTGGGCGCATGCTGGGGTGTCACACAGATTTGTACGACCCAGGGCTTAGGGATTTCCTTGACGAAACCGCAACGCCGGGAAGGAATATGATGGTCATGCACCCCACACTAAGCAACATGGACGAAATGAGAAAAGGGAAATCGACGAACGCAAACAAGAGGCAGCCACCGACTACTGTGTAAGAGGACAGAAAAGGGAACGATCCTAAGGGGCAAATCTGCCAGCCAGGCTGGAGGCAAAAAGGGAAGAGGCAAAAGGAAAAGGGAAAAGGGAAAAAAAGCCCAGTACGGAGAAGGTCTGAGCGTTAGACCGTTGACGTAAGTTTCGGAAGCAGCAGATGAGAGAAAGTCCGAACTTTAACAAGCTGTTCACGACTTCAACGTGCCATCCAACTTTATCGTAGGGACGAAATACGGCCGACTGCTCGTCTGCGACATCCACATTAGCTCAAGTTCCCGAGGGAAAACACTGTGCACCGATTTGCCCGTCGCAAAGCCGAGTTTTCTCGTGATGACCACGGATTTCATCGAGCATTGTTCGGAGTGATCAGTGCTGGCCTAGGTGGCTAAGTGGCTAGGTCAGCTGCGGCATCGTGACCGAAGCAAGTGCGCGGATGAAGATAGAAAGTCTGCATGGATGACCTGGGCGCTGGCTCTGCTGGGGCTTGCAAGTGAGCAGGCCTATTGGGCCACACCAAGCGTCGGGACGGTGGCTTGCACTTCGTCAAGCCTTCGTCAAATGTCATTCGGTATTCGGGGACCCCTTGACCCCTCTTCCACCGGAAAAGGCGAGCATCGTGGACAAGCTCAGGGCCGAACCGCCCACGCTGACAGCCATGGCGCTAGGACTCCGTGGGCTCAATGGCTCAATGGCTCATGAGGAACGAGGTGGGGTCTGCTGGCCCAGTGGTGATGCATGATCCAGACGTGGGCGAGGCATGCGAGAAGAAGAAATTGTCCGCTATTGTCTGTAATCTGCGCTACAGTTGTAGCTACCTCATTCATTCGTTGGAGCCCAACAACTGCAAGCTGTAGGGACACGAACACCTCGGATCCCTGGACAGTCGTCCTTAGTGTGGCCAGAAAGGTGAGTTGGGACGGAGAACCAGTTCGCAGCGTCCGCTGTACCCCCGTACCCTTGAGCTTGGACCCCTTTACGCCTAGACGCCAGCGTCCATATGCGCAAGTCTGGAACTGGTATGGCGGAGTGCTTGATAGTGTGGGGGTTTTGGGCAAGTTGGTTGAAATGCCTCAACTGCGAAATCAACACCGTCGGAAATAATAGTCTCACCTACCCTCAACTTCACCATCGTCTACAAGTCGTCAACGGATCTACTTTGTGTGTGTGGATGTCCGCCACGTGCTCTCAATGCCCCGCATCTTGCGATAAGTATTGGGCGTTGACTGTCAGGACCAATACCCTTTATCGGGACTCCTGCCGGTCCTATGGTTGAGGATCGATCTGGGGTATAGATCTAAACTCCCAATCATAGGCACGTGGAACGTTTCACCATTGTTGATGAGCGGGACGGGATCTGAATGAGGCATCGAAATACCTGTTGTCGTGGTCGATACATGCCGAATTCTGGACCTGCATGCAACACGGATAAAGTACGCATCGCCGAGTCCGAAGCCCAAGCACTCGTGGCACCGTTGCGGTTGGTGCAACCGGACCACTTGATTTTCATTGATAGACGAGATGACCTCTCGTACGCCACTTCTCAGTGAAGGAAAGGATGTGCATGCCGAGTGTGTGAACGTAACAGGCCTATCTCCGTCCTTTGATCGTTGCAGGAGTCATCACGGCACTAACACGGTCGAAGTACTTCAAGCACGAACCAATTTTCATGAGCTTGTATACAGAGCTCCTGCCAATGCAGAGCGTATCAAGTATAATGACCTCAGAGGCCGAAAGGCCGGACAAGTTACTGGATAAGTCATCGTCAACAATGCTTATTACGAGCCAATCCGAGATGCGGAGATGTTTTCCAACGTCGGCTCTCGCGCCTAGACACAAAATGCAGCCGGCATGAGGATTAAGGAAGCGAACACTGCGAGTTCAGGATTCACGCTAGATCAACTGCTGTGGTGTTATGACTTATGAGCCTGGCCGTAGTCTGACTCTGTCTTTTGGCTGTCCAACAGCAAAGTCAGAGGCTTCAGAGGCAGGGGTCGGCTCACAACGAGTGTACAAGTCCGTAGCTGAGGCCACGCGGTGTCGTTCAACTAAACTTCCGACGATGCGTCTGTTCCAAACGCAGGCGGTAGGGCTAAGCATGTGGCTAGCTTATCTAAGCAAAAAGCTAAGCCTGAAGTAGCACCTACACTGCTATGCATCACCGCGGTCGAAGGTATATGCGACTCGTAAGTAACATCGACGACAACTGAGACCTGAATGTTCCCGAGGGCCTCATATTTAGCAACGAAAGCTGTAATTGCCCCTAGAGCTCCACCATGTCATACTTCTTCTCAACCCCAGTCGACATCGACATTGTCCTCGAGGACTCAGATGACCGGTCTATGGTGGATGTGAAGTTGGATAAGAATCGGAGGGAAAAAGCTCCTTTGTACATGGATGGAGAATCAGTCAAAGGAGCTGTCACCGTCAGACCCAAAGATGGCAAGCGGCTGGAGCATACCGGCATCAAGGTGCAATTCATCGGCACTATTGGTGGGAAACATGGAGCTTGGATTCTCGAAGCATGCAAAGCTAATACATAAATCCTGCAGAGATGTTCTTCGACAGAGGCAACCACTACGAGTTTCTTTCCTTGAATCAAGAGCTGGCAGCTCCAGGTGACCTCCAACATCCACAAAACTTCGACTTCAACTTCAAGAATGTGGAAAAGCAATACGAGTCTTACAACGGCATCAACGTTAAACTACGTTACTTTATCCGCGTTACTGTATCACGGCGGATGGCGGATGTCCAACGAGAGAAGGACATATGGGTATACTCGTACCGCGTATCCCCGGAAACAAATAGCTCGATAAAAATGGACGTGGGCATTGAAGACTGCTTGCACATCGAATTTGAATATTCAAAGTCAAAATACCACCTGAAGGATGTGATAGTAGGACGGATATATTTCTTGCTAGTGCGGCTGAAGATCAAGCATATGGAGCTGTCAATCATACGCAGAGAGACGACCGGAGCAGCACCCAATCAGTATAACGAAAGCGAGACGCTTGTACGGTTTGAGGTATGTGCTGCGTTTGATCGGAATACCATTCAGCGAGCTGACCGGAAATAGATCATGGATGGTTCACCGTCAAGAGGTACGATTAGCGAGTCCTATGAATGCACCCATCCGCTTCACGTCTGTTCAATGTGTTTTGGCACCTTCTTGTCGTCCTATCGTATCTTTGACGGACCGAGCTGACACGACATTGCAGGAGAAACGATACCAATCCGGCTTTTCCTTGGTGGGTTTGATCTCACCCCTACCTTCCGCGAAGTGAACAAGAAATACTCCACGAGATACTACCTCAGCCTGGTACTCATAGACGAAGGTACGACCAATCCCGTTGGCGCTCTAGATATATATCCATTCTGCACAACTGCAATTGCCTTTTGTCTTTCGGGCCGGAAGGTCGTGAATTTATCTGCCTGGCATAAGAGCATAGAGCCTTACCAAAAGCAATCGACAAACCCCCCAACTCTAAGACATTCCCAACACCAGCACTTCTCTTCGTTCACTACATTCAACTCGCTAACGCAAACCAACAGACGCCCGTCGCTATTTCAAGCAATCGGAAATCGTTCTCTTCCGTCAAGCACCCGATGTCGTCGCCGCCCAACAACTCCAAGCACAATCGCAACCACAGCAGATAACCGGTGCCGCTGGCTAGCACCTCGTCTGTAACTTTCTACTGGCCTGGGTTGGAGGGTCTTCACAATTGAAGAGGCAGGTGTTCCGGTGGGCTGTCCAAATGTAAACTACGTAGCACTAGGCGTCAAGATGGCGTTTCCCGTCTCCAAGCTGAGGATTCTATCTCGAACTGGGATAGGAAACTAAACCGTTCCATGCAAAACCAATGTAATCAGTGTAATCAACTTTACGACCTTATGTTGCAGAAGACCTAACCCGAGGGTTCTAGTAGTGTATCCGAGTGTCCGACCTAGAATCGTCACGGAAAGGCCTCGTTGTACGACAGTGCTAAGCGTTCGGCGCGGGACTCGGGGGGTACGCCGGGGTAATCTAATGAAAAAAGGTCCGCGACGTTCGATACGGTAGATTTGCGATCACGTGGGTGCGACTGTGATTGGACTAGTCGTTGCCAAGATCAGTGGCAATCCGCAGCTGGGGGTTCTCCCCTCAACCACTCAAGAAGCAAGAAGGATTCCGTGGACCGGATAATGCAGAGATGGGAGAGTTCATGGATCTCTATTGGTAGAGTCACTTCAAGGGTTTGAATTTCGATGGATCGCTTTCCGCCTTTGTGGTGTCCATAGGGCCCTCAGCCGGAGATTGTTATTTGTTTGTCCATGGATACAACCGCCTGCGTTGCATGGAAATGGAGCACTTTATCATATAGGATTAAGGGCTCACGTTGCAGAAAAGCTCTGAGACAGCATTTCTTCACTTG
Organism: Umbilicaria muhlenbergii; assembly: GCA_000611775.1. Lineage (NCBI taxonomy): Eukaryota > Fungi > Ascomycota > Lecanoromycetes > Umbilicariales > Umbilicariaceae > Umbilicaria > Umbilicaria muhlenbergii. The sequence goes on from KK106984.1 coordinate 1,156,664, forward strand.
CGGGTGTTTACGCTTAAAGCGTGATGTTAATAGAGTTGAAATGTTAGTAAGTATCCCCAGCTGTAGATACCGCTGGGAGATGATGGGGTACAAACTCCACGTGCCGAACTGGCGTCAGAAGCCAACCTCTTGAATGGCTTTTCACCGCTCTCTGCCCGCATCGTCACAGAATTGAACTCATTTCATGGCATTGCTGTCACGTTCCTGCAGCGCCATTGTGCGCGATCTAGAGCGTTGGAAGCAGATTTACAACATGAGATCTTGTAACACCAGGGACAATTTAGCAGAACTCTCGGATAAGGGATTCGCGAAGTTATGAAAGGCTCTGGAAATGAAAGTTTGACATTTCTTATATGTACAGGCTTTCTATTCTGGCGGTCACTTCACAACAGAAGCCCCACGCTAATGTCCACCATCCTGTCTCCGTAACCCTTAGCCCTCTCCCCTTGAGAATTGCCTCCAGATATCAACTCATGCTACAGAGCCTGCAGCGGCTCACCGCTATCCCCCGGGGTATCAAAATATAACGCAACCCTCTCTACTACCATTGGGCCCTTTTATACGCCATGGTAGAAGCAAATGATCAATGAAGCCTAAGCGCCTGCAGGCAAATAAAAATCCAGCCTTTCGCTTTCTTAACCTGTTCCATGTCCATGATACACGAACAAAACACCAATTTTCATGGGCTGAGCTCGGGCATCGAGACTAGTGACGGGGACCTGTGAGTATATGTATCGTGTGAGGTCGAATTTGTTGGCGACTTCTCAAAGATTGGAGGACTCGTGGATGGCTTTTTGTCGTGAGTTTTCATGTGACGGCGGAGCCCATCTAGAGAACCCGGTATTAATTATACTCGAACACGTTGCGTGCTGGCATTTCTCATATACCTTTCCTGTTGAAGTCTTTATTGCAAATCTCACATACATACTCGCCGACCGAGTTGTGACCTACACATGAATCAGCCTAGCTGTAAAGAGCGTTGGATCTGGGCGGCTTACTTTTCCGATGTTTGGTGAGATTAGACGACTATAATATAAGAGCTTTGTAAGTGATACAAGCTTGCAGCAGCGCCACAGTTCCATGATAGACATACCTCAGAGAAAGCCTTCTGACACCCGTTGACACCGCAGATTAGTGGCTTTTCGCGGGTATGAACTCGCAAGTGGCTACCTGCTCAAGGTGTAAGTGATGAGACGACGCAAATTAGGTAGAACAAGCCTACTTAGGGCGGTGGAATAAGCGAAATGCTTGCCACATATCTTGCATGGATAGGGCTTTTCCCCGGTATGAACCCGCGTATGTTGCTCTCGAAGAGCCTCTGTGGTGAACCCCTTGCCACAAGACTTGCAAAAGAACCTCTTGTCTAGAACACGTTCACGCTAGTTCAGATAGTGCAATCTTCAGAGATCATGCATGACGTCTTACCTTTAGTGTGCGAGAAGACATGCCTCATAAGTTTCAATTTCTGCTCGAAAGGTTTACCGTTCCTTTGGCAGTGCTGCCACTGACATTTCAGTCCCCCCACCGCGGTAAGGTCATTGACATGGACCTTATCCACGTGATCTTGCAAAAGCCGAGCGCTGGCGAAAGTAGTGCCACATGTCGCACCAGAGGTGTGATTTAGAACCCACATGCAAGCATGCTGCTCAGGTGCAGTTGGCTCTTGAGTCTCTTGACTGAGGGTACGGTGCTTGAGATGATCTTTCTCATAGTTACTCTGCTCGTGATCTTGCTGCTCGTGGGCGTGTCTCTCAGGGGTACGCGGCTCTTTGACTTCGAATTCGTCAGGTTCAAGATCATGGCAGTTTGAGACAGACGTGCCGTAGACCTGGTCTGGACAGTCTCTCTTGCGGTGAGTGTCATCATTTGCGTGACTACATGACGTATGAGAAGGGTCAGGGTTTGTCAATAAAATCTGATCATGATTGTAATGATTGTTGTCTGTAGGATGGGTAATCTTCCTGCGTTTTCTAGGTGATGCTGCAACATTGACTGGCGTAGAACCCAACCCACTGTCATTGAAACCACCCGCAGGTGGTGAATTGATATCTTTGTGACGGAGTTCAGAAGTGAAAGCTGCAGGGGGAGCATGTTCGGAGCCCATCGAGAAGGATAAAATGCTTAGAGCAGGTGCCGTTGGCCCATGTGCAAAATCCCCTGGGCAGCCTTGGTCAACGTCCGTGGAGCAGATATAAGGGGTTGGCAGGAGGTCAGGGTGTGCGTTAAGGTACTGGGTAATCCGCTGTCCATGATAGGTCCCGATGTGGTATATGACTGCTTGATGTATTGTTCGCTGAGAACAGAAACCGTAGACATGAAGGTGTAGGCCTTGAATTATTCGATAACAGTCCAAAATTGTTGAAGGGTAAGCCTCTAGACCGCCGGGGGTGCTAAGCATATTGTGTTCGTAAGACTCGTGTGATTCCATGAGGAATGAAGCCTGCCATGCTTGCCAGTTTGCAACTGCAGGGGGTGAGTGGCAGGTATTGTTTGAGCAGATAGGCAGTTCGGCAAGGCAAGTGCTGTCCGCACACGCAGTCATAGCACAAGCATCGGGCACCTCGCATGTGTCAGGGTTTTCGCACGGCGTAAGGCAGTCGGGTTGGCAAGCATCTTCAGAACAGCAGTCGATACAGGATACCTGACTGCACTGATCGGAGCAGATTGAGGCGTCATCGACAAACTCGTCGCATTCGTTGGTTCCAGCGCTAGAAGTATTATTGTCCTGCTGAGAAGCCATGGAGAGCTCCTGGGGCTTTAAGCCTTGAGCCAGTTGAGGACAGGAATGGCGGAACTGATTTTGGAGGGCTGAGTTATAAGATATGGGGAGCGCCGACCAAGGTGAGTCTGCGGAAACATCCCATTCGAAGGTAGAGTAGGTATCCATCGAGAATTGTTGGGGCAGGCCAGCTGCTGTCGTGGTGAAAGCGTATGGGACAGGCAGTATTGAAAAGAAATGACACGAAGAATCCAACTATTATTATGTGAATCTAAAGATCAGCCTCCTTTTCAGATGATTCTGCGGGTTCCATGGTAAGAAGAAGAACGCTCACCTCTCCAGGCTGGGAGCGCACCGAAGTCGGCCAAAGCGCGTGTCTGGCTTCCAGGTACCAGGTAAAGCACTGGCAGGCCGACAGAAGCCAAGTAACGTTGATAGCAAGGCGCAAATGCAAGATGCAGTACGAACCGTGGTGCTGGATAAGGTAAGTCGAGGTCAATGGGGCAAGAGGGAGAATTATGACGCCGGCCCCCAAGGTACTCACTTTTAGCGCCGGAAATAACCAGGCAGGCATCCCCACCACAAATCCTTATCGTAAGGCGGCCATCATGAGGCATCCGGCCTCAGGCAACAAGACCCGTCTAGAGGCATGGCAGATAGTTTCGTAGTAATCGCCTTGTTATTAACTGGAGATATCGATCATCCTAAAGAACCGGTAGTGATCAAGATGCTATGTGATTACACTGATCAAGCACTATCTTACATGCGCCGCCATTCGGACATGATTGACCCCGCCGTTTCTCCCAAGACTTGAGGCTTGCGCAACACGTATCTACCCAGCATCTCCTACACCATGATGGTTGCAAAACTTCCTCACCCACATCCTCACGTTCAGTAGACCTGTGTCCGTCATTCTACATCAGCATATCTCCTCACTCCACATCAAAATGGGCAACCTCTGCGGCAAGCAATCCGCAGACTCAGACCCCTTCTCCTCCCCCGGCCGCACTGTCGGCTCCCTTCCCCCCCAATCCTCGAACTCCCGCGCGTCTGTACCCAGCAAAATCAGCAGTCCAGGTCGGCCCCTCGGTGGCAACGGTCCTGCTCGATCGGACACCGGTGATGCGCGCCAGGCAGCGGCGCGGGCGGCTGAGGTATGATTTCCCGAACATGATCTCCCTACACGAACACCACATGTACTCGACAACGGTGCTGTTACTTCGATAGTTGAATGTTATGCTGATGATATCATCACGACAGGAGAGAGCGGCGCGAGCGAATCAACCTAAGGGAAAGTTGGGGAGGGATCTAGCAAAGGAGAGGCAGCAGACAAGGACGGGCACGTTGGAGGGGATTAGTAGGGAGGGGAGGCAAAAAAGAGATGCGGACGAAGTGGCCGAGGCGAGGAATTGGAACTGATGTCTGGGATTGTCTAAGGTTGCGAACTTCATGAGCGCTGTTTGATGCGTGTGTACATCTTGTGTGCGAGGAGGAGATTTGGGGCAACTCTAGGATATGGCGCATTTTGGGATCGAGTTGGTGATCAGAATTACATCAATAGAAGCCTCCTTCTGTAAATGGGGTATGCGAGAATTCACCTCTGTCAGAGGATCTACTACTTTCGAATGTGCTTGTGAAAGCTATTGCTTGGTGTAATAGAGACTATCCCATAGGTTAGATGACATTATACCGACCACTGGCAGGCGCTCTGGCATCACTGTCGGCCGCTGCGATTGTACCCTCCTTCAACAACCTCATAAGCTCCCTCATTGCATTTGTGACAACAACCTCAGTATCACCCTCCACAAGGATATACAGTTTGGGGTTTTCACCAGCCTGTGGCTCCTTTCCTGTAGGGTAGAAGCTCCCTTTGGTGGTGATAGAGGTGCCAGTCGCTTCGAGGATCTTCGCAACGTTTGTCCGGTTCGTAACCGCCCAGCGAGCTTTTTCTGTAGAATAGTAAGCACGATGCTCAGGGGACTTAAAGGGGACAAAGGACACTTACGAGGAAAGTCATTGATCTCCAGCGTTGCATGGAACGCACCAGCATCAGGACCCTTGTTGTCGATAGGAACTCCGGATCGCATAATGTTTTGTTGGTTGAGCCGACTATGGATGTTGGCAACCGCTTGGCTGACCTTGTCGAGCGGATTCTTGGATGTGCTAGCTGCTGGCGCCTCGGTCCTATGAACAACGATCTTCCCATCCAGGTCAATACCTTTGGGCACGCCAGGCAAAGGCGTAGGCGCTGCGGCTGATTGCACAGTGGAGGCGGCTTTGAGGACAAGGTCATCGTCCTTGTCCTTTTTATTCTCTTCTTTGTCGTCATCCTCGCCTTCTTCACCGGTCTTGTAAGTCTTGCGCTCGCGATTGCGAGCAGCGTCACGCTCTTGATCAAGGCGTTCAAGACCTTTGCCACTAAAGCCGGAGCCACTGTACTTCTCCTTTCCGGATTCTACTTTCTCCTTGAAACTGTCGACTAGCTTCTGAAGGTCTTCTGGAACATCCTGACCGCTTTCTCTCAAAGCTTTTGCAATGTTTCCCGCATATCGTCCCTGCTCTTCCGTAATGAAAGTCACGGCGGTCCCGGTATTGCCCGCCCGTCCCGTTCGACCAGCACGGTGAACATAGTCTTCAAGATGGTTAGGGGTATCATAATTTACTACCAGTTTGAGCTGCTTCACGTCCAAGCCACGCGCTGCAACGGACGTCGCGATCATGATAGGTACGACACCAGCCTTGAAGTCCTCAATGGTCGAGTCACGATCAATCTGGTCCTTGCCACCGTGGATAGACATGCATGGGTACCCCTTGCGCATCAAGTCTTTCAATAGTCCATCAGCGGACTCTTGACGCTCTACGAAGATTAGTGCGCGGTCATCTTCGTTCTTCTCTTCGTGATATAGATTCCCAAGTAGCTCTAAAAGCCGTAGGAACTTAGACTCTTCTGAGCGTACTTCAACGATCTGCGTGATTTCAGGGGCGACCACACTGCGCCCTCCCACCACAATCTCCACAGGTTTTGCTAGGGTTTTGCGCGCCAACGCCTCCATTGTGCGGGGAAAGGTTGCCGAGAAAAGAACGGTCTGTCGGTCTGGACGAATATTTCCAAGGATCTTCATGACCTGTGGCTCAAAACCCATGTCAAACATCCGGTCAGCTTCGTCAAGAACAACGTAGGTGACACGACGGAGATTTGTGACTCTACCCGAGTTTGCGGCAAGCAAATCGATCATGCGACCTGGCGTGCAGACAATTATCTCCGCTCCTCGCTTAAGGTCCGCGATTTGATCTTTGATAGGAGCACCACCATATGCACATACAGCCCGTAGGTTCAGGGCCTTAAGGAAAGGCTTGCATTCCTTATGGATCTGTGTGGCCAGCTCACGGGTAGGAGTCATGACCAAACCAACCGGACCATCTAACGTATCCAGAGGCCGCTGGTCTTTGATATGCCTGAACATTGGCAGCAGAAAAGCTACCGTCTTTCCGGATCCGGTTTTGGCGACTCCGATAACATCGCGTCCTGACATGATGGCTGGGATTGCTTGCGATTGGATTGATGTTGGCTTATCATAACCCAGCTTCTGGATGACATCCAACGACTGAACCCCAAGTCCGCACTGGGACCATTTCTGAACTGGTTTCGGGGCATCAACCCCTCGGATTTTGATACCGTCAAGCTCCAACCTCAGATCAGCGACTTCGTCCTCGGTCATTTCACTGAGTTCCTGGGGTTCGTGATAGAAACTTTTCCTGAATGGCTCGTATACTATCTTAGCATGATTGATTGTTGGCAAATCCTTCTTCTTTCTTTTACTTGCCATGGCCAGTATATCATCTGGATCAGCGTCCAAGGTTTTAATGTCGACATCGTCGTCTCCGAACATTGCTTCTGGCTCTTGAATTTGGTGTTTGGATGGCTTGATGCCGTTTCCTTTCTTCGGTTTGTTCGAAGGGTCACCCAGACCCGTCATGAATGCATCAAGGGGATCTACTTCCTCTTCCTCTTCCCCCACCACTTTTTCCGTATTTTGTCCGTTTGACACCTCGGCCATAGGAGTATCGCCATCCGTCTCAGCGTTCTCGCCCTTGGTTGCGTCTACATCTTCACCAGCTTGATACGCTTGGTTCTGGGTCTGAAGTCGCTCTTCTCGCTTTTCAGCTGCAGCCCTAGCAGCAGCTGCCGTTTCCTCTTCTGTACCAGCATCCTGCATATCCACATCCTCATCGTCATCGCCGTCCTCTTCTTCTTCGACACCGTTAGCCATAGCCGTATCACTTTTCAAATGATTATCCTCGAGAAGAGGGGTTGGAAGCTTTTCTAACTTCTTCCGAGACGACTCCTCCTCTCCGAAATCAAGACCGCGCTTGGTAGGAGGTTTTTCCGTTTCCGCAGAAGCTTTACTAGCAAGCCCGAAGCCGCTCACATTGCCACGAGCTTTTAGGGGTACAGTAGAAGCCGCTACAAATTTGACGTTAGCCATTTTCAGTCTGGAGCAATCAATTTTCTAGCACTTACCAGAAGCCGGAATCGCTGTAGCTGGGGATTTGTTAGCCTTCAAACCAGCATTCGTGGAATTCAAGGTTGCGGACGCTTTAGCAATTTCTGGCAAGGCAATATCAGTCCCGAGTTTCGTCATTGTAGACGAAGCGCTCGTAGCTTTCTTCACAATAGCTTTGGGATCGAATTTGCCCGCGTATGGGGCTGGAGAAGCATCCCCGTCGACTGTAGCTGGCGACCTTGGGGATGCCGCCGCAGATGAGATTGTAGCCTTCTTGTCGATTTCATCAAGGAGACTTCGTGTTCCCCCGGAGGCTTCGAGTTCCTTCTGCTTGCGCTCCCTCTCTGCAGCTTGCTTTTGTTTCCAAGCTTCTAGTTTGGCCAGCCTTTCGGCCTTTTTCTCCTCATCTGTCTGTCCTGTAGGAGCCTTCGACGTCTGCGGACAATTAACGAGTTTTCAGAGATGTTAACTTATAGTAGGGAGCCGACGCACCTCAGTCTTGCTTGGATCCCTTGTTTTACTTGACGTCTTGTTTCTGGCGTCGTCATCCTTTCTGTCCTTTCGCCTCGAGTCAGGAGAATCATCGCGTCGTCTTCTTGCTCGATCACGAGAATCCTCTCGCCTGTCACGCGGATCCCTTTCTCGGCTTCTCCGTCGATAATCTTTTACCACATCCCGTTCCCGTGATCTCCGTCTGTCTCGTGACCGGTCTCTCCGACTTGATCGATAAGAGTCATCATCTCGGCGGTCTACGGAACGATCACGGCGTCGATGAGAATCCCGATCCCGATAGCGTCTCTGTGGTATAGCGATTAGACACAGCTCCGAGGTCAGAGACAAAAGGACAACATACATCAGGGCTCCTGGTCCTACTACGCCGCCTATAACCCCTTCCATCATCGCGCCGACTCCTGTCGTAGTGATCGTCGTCCCGCCGGCTCCGCTTCGAGGAGGAGTATGAGCTGCCTACAGGTGATGGTGAGCGAGTATCTCCGTGGCGGGCCATGATTCCAGGGCTCGGTCAGTGAGTTTTACATCTATCATCCGAGTGGATGGGGAGTTTCGCCAGCGGGGTGTGATGATGGCTCTTGGAAGGGTTCAACAATAGTTGCGGCAGAGCCTCTAAGGCTAGACCGTGGACAGATGCTGAGAATGTAGTACGGCAACCGGCGTCCGAATTTTGTAACCCAAGCTGGACAACTGTTACTCTGAGTACAATTCTGACCCTTTGCAAGGTCCTGAGTCGCGATCATTGATAATTCTACACGGCAGTCTCCGCACCAGTCAGAGCCAGGCCTAATACAGTTAGAGATCTTTGAGATTGGAGCTTTGAACTTTGAGTCCCTCAGCCCTGCCAGCCACCTTGTTCCGCAGCTTGCGAGACACGCGATCGAAAGCTCGCCCACGAGTCCCGACGTCAAAACCCCTTCCCCCTTGATGGCCCTTCCCTCACGACCTCTCTTGTGAAACGTCGAGATTGCGATCGCTCCCAAATCACATCCAGCTCCTACGCGAACGCATTGGCCATGATCTTTCCAATCGTTCGAACGTTTGTTCGACGACCACAATCAACAGTAGCTGCCTTGACGGCCAACCGCGTCGCTTTCACTCTTACGAACCCCGAACGCGTAGCAAGGTCCTCCTACTCTATACTTCTGAAATGTCAGAACACACATATTGGCAGCAATGGTAGCTCATCTACGTCACGATCCTTTGCGACGAGGCCGGCGTCGAGACCCAAAGCACACACCGGAAGAACGACCAGTACTCCCAGGAAGAAAGCTCTTCCGGCAGCTGGGCCTGCGACAACCGAGAAAGCTACTCGGACGAAGCAGCCCAAAGCAATACCAAGGACCTCAGGGGCGAAAAGGGCCAAAGCAAAGCCTGTCCCGAAGCCGAGAGCAAAGCCGAGAGCAAAGCCTGCGACAAAGCCGAAACCAAGGGCTAAGAAGGTGTTGACTGCGGAGCAAAAGGCTGCAAAGAAGTCAAAGGCCGATCTGACGAAGCTGAAAGAGTCCGCTCTGGTTCCGCCCAAAAAACTGCCAGATAATGCCTGGACCGTCATCTTTACGGAAGTAATGAAGGGCAAACATGCTCCTGGCGCACCTTTGGTGAAAGACGCAGCGGCAAAATACAAAAGTCTCTCACCTGAAGAGCTTGAGGTACAATCACGCTCTGGTAACGCTTGATAAAATGACTGATGACTGACTCGCAACAGCATTATAACCACATCGCCAGCCAGAACAGGGCTCAAAACGTGGCCGCACAGCAGGAATTCCTTGACTCTCATTCCCCAGAAGAAATCTACAAGGCCAATGTGGCACGCGCGGGTTTGATTGATCGTCACAAAAAGGCACGGATTGTGAGGATCAAAGATGATAGACTTGTCAAGCGTCCACGGAACGCGTACGCCATCTTCCTCAAAGAGAGGCATGACAGTGGTGACTTCAAAGGCATCAAGCTCGTAGAAGCCGCTGTGTTGATTACAAGGGAGTACAAAGGCTTGACAGACAGTGAGAAGAAGGTCAGTCCATGCAGCTTTTTTGAACGGCAGGTCTCACATTCCGCTAACACGGTCAATTGGTAGAAATACCAAGACGCCGCAGATCAGGACTTGGCGCGGTATGCGAGGGAAGTCAAGTCGGTCTACCACCGTGATGTGAGCCCTAGGACAAAGGCCGCTCAAGCTGCTTGATCTCCTGAACCCTCATCAGGTATGGCCCTTTGGCCTCGGTTTGTACGACAGCTAGAGTGGAAGGCGTCTGTGGTGCACGGAACCGTGTCGAGCTCTTTCATTGTCAAAATCAACATCGTTTATAGGAGCAATCCTTGTTTTCTTTACCTGCAACACCCAGCAATTCGAGACATTACTGCGCTTGGTATTTCGTGGCGGTACCATTTGTTGCCATGTCGCCCTGTCTACAGTATGTGTCAAGTACCCTCGGATTCGGAGCTTCAGGTTGGCAATCCCTTAACCCAGTGGTACTCCTTTGACCGCCTTGATGGCGTCTCGATGGTGTACCGCTATCACGGGCGGCATTAGTGGGCTGTTTTATTTCACCGCTGGCTTTTCAAAGAACATCTAGCCCCAGTATGTACATGATTCAAACCGCAGGCTTAGTGTCCCACCTCTCTCACTGCTCCACGTGTCTCCCCGCTTCCCCCCGTCTCCTCCATCACACATCCACAGCCCTTACTTCCCACTCGGAGTGTATTTCGCCCCGCCATTCCCGTCATTATAGTATGTGGACGAGTTCGGGTTCGAGTAGTAGTAGCTCCCGTTCGAATTGCTGTAGTGGTAGCTGTTGCTGTTGCTCGGCTGCGAGCCGCCGGATGAGGATGAGGCGGAGTAGTCTCGGTGGCAGTAGTGGTTGCCCTGACTTGTGAGTCTGGGGATGACAGAGGTGGTGGTGGTGGTGGAAGGGGACAGGTGTGAAGGGGGAGTAACGGGAGGGCTTACTTGGGAATTGGTCCCGGATGAGGTGACGTTGTAGGAGTTGTTGGACTTTGGCATTTTGGCTGGATGAGGTTGGGCTTCTGGGTTATGAGTTGGACGGAAGAGGGTTGTAGTTGGGAACGTAGGGGAGGGAAGAGGAGCTCTCTTATCTACTTCACAGAGGTACCTAGTTTTGCCGGGTATATGCGTCGATACGGGTATCAAACTAAACGACTGGCTAAGATACACTCTGCATTTACCTCTAATGGCTCTGGCACAGGCACCATGCACGGAGCATCTTCCGCAGCCAGTCGCTAGTCGGAGAGGAGTACGGATGAGGTACGAGTATCCTGTACTCTGTACCACACAGCTCTATTTGTTATAAGGTAACCGCTTTGACATTGTATCGGCGGAAAGCACCGGAATCCAAGATATCAGGTGCACGAAAATACCTCACGGTTGTATCTTGTGATATGCCACATGGATCGCGGCTTCTGGGGTTGGCTCTGACTGGCTGCCTTACTCGTACCAAACTGGTATCACTGGTTCCATCACGCCTTCGTGGCGGATTCAGCGGAAACTAGCCAGCAAGGGCTTTGAAAATGATAGATTGTAAGGGATAGTGAAGCCCTGGTCTCGAACAACGTGTCGATTGTCCACCTACCAGACCTACCATCCAAACAAGTGGCAATTCACGAAAGAGCCCTTTGATATGGTTTCGAGCTGCGCAGCTGCTAAGATAGGAGTCATTGAGCTTTTCCTTCTGCGCTTTTGGTTTACTTGATAGGAAGTTGCCTTTCGCTAGTCCATCGTCTTGCTTGCTGAGGTTCCCCAGGATTTCCCTGCTCTGAAAGATGCACGCACCATTGAAACAAGCGGCAGTTCCCAAACAGGGAGACCCTCCGATATCTTGACGGTGAAAGCTGCGCAAATGTGATATTGTCGGAAACCGTTGAGCTTTTCCATCCGCACTTGTGATTTACTCAATCAGATAAGCAGGACTTTCGTTATCGACTAGCTGCTGAGGATCCCCCGGATTTCTCAGACTAAGAGTGTCACTTTTTTTGACGGTGCGCCTGGTACTCCGTGCCCATAGATCCGCAACTCTCAATCCCCTGCCATCCTCGCTCCTCAACGGCTAGTGATTGCTTTCTTACAACTGTCAGTACAAGAATACGAGAATTCCTCGTTTCTAATAGGTCCAACACCCTCGGGTCCATCATGCTTGTTTTCGATGCCTTCCTCGGTGCCAAACTGTATTCGGCGTTAGAAAGCCGATGCGCTGGGATGGCTCGAGGGAACGCCGATGCGTTATTGGTGGGGCTCCGGAGCCGCTGGTGTTTGAAGGGGCCCGGAGTACGAGCAGCCAAGAATCGTAACGCTGCTGGATCTGGATGCAGAGTTCGCTCCACGGCACGCCGCATGGCGCTTTCCTTTGATCTGCTGCCTCTTCTTTTCAGAATCAATTGATAAAGACTGCGAGTTTCCTGCTTGGCTACACGCGTTACTGTTTTTCCGGGTTTCGGTCGCTCTTTTTCGCCCCACTGTCGCTATATTCTTGGGTCATTTATTGCTGCTGCATCTGCTGCATTTGTTCGAATAATCGTACTGATCTTTTTTTGGTGATCTAACTATCATTTACAACTATCGACGACAATGAAGTCCATATTCCTCCTCCCCTTAGCCCTCCTCACATCCTCCGCGCTGGCCAACCCGGCCCTGAACGAACGACAAGCCTCGACCGGATCCAGCACCACCAGCAACGCGACCATGACCACAACCCCCGTCCCGACACCCCTCTCGCCCTCCCAATTCTCCGCCCAAGCCCTCGGCCTCGTCGCAACTTTCATTCCCCAATCCCTGCTCCCCGGCCTAGGCGTTGCGATTCAAGCTGCCGCCTCCTCGAATACTATATCCGGGGACATCAACTCGATCGTCACCTCCGCGCTCATCGCACCCACGCCCCCTCCTTTCCTCTCCTCCCTCCCCACCCAATACAGCCCCTACATCTCCACCCTCGAAGCGCAACTCAGCTCCCTCCGCGCCATCGGCCAAGGCTACGTCCCCGGCCAAGCGCACGTCACGACGGCAACGGCGAACGGCACTGTGGCAGTGACGACGCTCCCCGGGGTGCTGACGCAGACGAGGAGCAACGGCAGCGTGTTCACGAGTACATTGCCGCTGTCGGGCCCGGGCGAGGTGATCGTGCTCACGACGACGAATTCGGCCGGGAGCATCTATTACACCGGCTCCACCGTCACAAGCACGAGCACGACGTCCATGCCGACAACATCGATGGTGAGTTTTAACCGTCGGGCCGCGCTTTACAGTGGAGGAAACGGGGCTGAATCGCACTATCTAGACTGCCTCCACTCCCAGTGCGGCGGCGACGACAGCCACGAGTTCGAAGAAAGGAGCGGCGAGGCGGACGCGGGTGCCGGGTGTGGCGATGGCGATACTGGGGCTTGCGGCGTGGGCTGGGTGGCTTGTTGCTTTGTAGATGAGATTGGGAATTGTGAGCGGTTTCCGTTGTATGTGAGTACGGATCGGTGCTGCTCGGGGAGGGAGTTGCAGGTTTTTGGGTATATTTGGTCGTCGTGTTTGCAGGGGGTTCACAAGACGTGGACGTGGAGTATTCATTGATTTATCGTGTGGCAGGTAGGCGTATGGATAAAATAAGTGACACTCTCCAGCTAGCTGGGGGCCCTCTGGATGTTACAACAGCAAAACCGGTAAATCTAAACCTTTGAAGTGAATTGTTGCAGAGACCCGTGGCTTATCTCGATTGTTGACTGGATGGGGGGAACCCCGGCAGAGGACTACCGCTTATTTGGAGCATACACCTGGTGCCAATAGAGAACGGTTTAATATTGCTCATGTATTGAAGGATTTTGCAAAGCCCTCGCGCCATGAGTGCATTTAAATGCCTGTCCGTGTCCCTCAGCCACATGCAGCATTGCTAATTGCCCTGTAGGACCCGCTAGACAGCCACAGAAAGAAAGAAGAAGCAAATTAGGCAGCTCCATGGGGAGCAATGCCCGGGGTATCTCCCATAAAGAAAATCTAGCCAAGCCCCAAGCCCATCACTCATGCAATAACACCCCGACAAACCATTAGTCCAAGAGCATAGCGATCTTCTGAGGTATGCTTCCGGTGGGTGAAATCGTCTCCCGCCTCCTCCTCTCCAACCATGAGTCTGCATCTTCCGGTGATGACGAGAGTTCCACTTTGTAGGATAGAGTGAGATTTGGAAACAGTGGTGGCTTTATAGGAGTCTGCACGGGACCGTTGTTCCGTGCGGCTTGTGGTGATAGAGGGGCCATTGGCATAGGTAGCTCGTCTTCGCTGTAAGCCTGTAGTTTCGATTTCGACTTCTTGGTCTTCGATTGGCTTGCCTTGCTGACTTTGAAGGCCATGTTAATCTTCGCATCGCTTGGTTTAGTCGATGACGTTTTCGGTGCTTTCTTGGTAGACTTCGCCTGGGCTGATGTGCTTGAACATGTCTTCAGCACTTGAGACATGGAGGCACTTTTGCCCGCCGGGTCCGCCTTCTTAGCCTTGGCTTTGGGGACGCTCAGCTTCAGCACGATCTTCGGTTTCGCTAAAGCTAGATGCTTTGGACGAGGGCTTGCCATTGGTGTGGGCATGCCCAGGCTATCTCTGCTCTTCGTCGGCGAATCAATGACCACTTTGATCTCCCCATTCCTCTGCTTCACACGTTCGACCTCGGACTCTGTGCACTCTTTGTACTCATCCTCATTCCATCGGTGCATAGCAGCATGGTGGGCAACCTCATCGCATGGTCCTCTGACGATCAGATCCCAGCAATCCTCAAAGTCCTTGCCAACTGGCGGCGGATCTCGGTTGATCCAGACAGCCAGTCCGTCTCTTCTTCCCCTCACAACTCCGCACATCTCCCTCACAATTCGCCTCACCCCGGGTATCTTCATGCTGGTGCCCACAACAATCACAGCGTCGGGTCTAGCTCGTAAGTCTGAACTGACAACCGTTCCAATCGCTTCCTCATCCGGATTGTGCTCATTGTAAAGGACGATCCTCGGGCGGAGTCTTCCAATCCCGTGGCTTCTTTTTCCGGCGTGATCGGTACGTACCTTGTCTGTTTCAACACACACATTACACGGTGGTGGCTCTGGGCCGTCGAATAGCGCAGGTTCGAAATCCGAAAGGTGACTGCACTTTGAACAAACCATCTTCTCCAATCCCCCATGTAACTGAACTGTCCTGGGCCATGGCCCTTTGGTGCTGAGTGGTACACTCGTCGCGAGCGGCGGTAGTGAGGTATCAATTCCATCTACGTTCTGTGTATATAAGCGCATCAAGCGACCTTGGCTTGCTAGTGTTGCAAGCATATGGTGGAATTCGGTTGGCTTAGCAGCGTTGACCAAGTGCGACATTGAACGAACCATGTCGTGGAAAGAAGATGTCGAGGAATCGGTCTGATATACGGAAGCATCGAAGAGATGTTTACCCGAGGCCTTGAGCTTATGTTCGCTCCTGAGAGTAGTGAAGAGGCCGGTTGACGAGCGAAAATCAGGAACTGAGGATATGTGAGCAAAGGACAGGAAATACAGTAAGCGACACTTACTGCCAGCGGACACTGAGATTCCAGCTCCTGCGATCACGACGATTTTCCGCCTCTTCCGTAGGACTTTCAGAAGGAGGTCCAACTGCGATTTCTGATCGATCGCTGGATAGTGAGAAAAACGACTGAGATCGAGATGTTCTGTCGTTCTTGGCTTTGGTTCCACCGTCCTCCTCTTCTTTGCCGGCGGCGGGCCATCGCACTCACGGGACTGGGATTGTTGACTAGCTGCTGCATTTGAGTCGTAATCTTGCGATGACACGGGCGATGGGTAGTCCATGGGCGGGGGAGATAACGATGCTAACGAGCTGAGGTCGGACGACAAGTCGGAGATGCTATCGTCGTCCATGGTCGCAAGAATGGTCGCAAGCCCCGGAGCGGGCTTGGAGAGAGATGCAATTGTGCGATGCCCGGACCATGAATTTGGGGGATGTAGCGACAGACAGACGTTGATTGGGATGGTTCTGGACACGGTGAAGGGTTGAGGAGACAAGTGAAGGTGTGGGCGCAGGAGGAGATTGACAACACAGAAGCGGAGTTGGGGATGCCAGGTGCCAGGTGCCGGGTGCCAGGTCGATGAGGTCCTAAGCGCAGTGTGGCGCTAGGCCCGAGTGCGAAGATTCGCGGGGAGCTGGGAAGTCGCTAGACCCCCATTTCCACTTTGTTTATTTTCGTAGAGCCAGAAGGCATCCACCGCATCCACCGCATCCACCGCGTCCAACTAAGCCTGGCCATTCCGGCATCCGCAACGAGGTACCCACCCGCGTTAGTTCCCGTCCATCTGGCCCACCGTAATCATACATCTAAGGTACAGCCTACGGAGCACTCGGAGGTATTCCGATAGAAAACCCCCCCGGTATGCAAACTAACAGCCAGGCAGTCTCTCTTCGCCTCTTTACAGTTTCTGCGCCCGATCTTGCTCATTAGAGGCACGAGTGCAAGTTCTTGGTCTAAGTAGCCTAGGCGGGAGCCATCTGAATAGACCGCAGCTCCATGACCGTAGCATTTCTACTGTGCACATGTCTACATGTTTGCTAAGTGGGAGCACTTAACTACCATTCGCTATAGCTTGATCAGTGATCACTCCCACTCAATTCTCCGATCTACTATCTAAGCGACTCAGTGGTCTTTGCCCAAGTCTGAATGTCCTTCGCGTGGCGCTGTTGAAAGCTTCTGATGTATTTTCGCTGGTGTTTGCATCGATATTCTCTGCGCTTTCCTGTATAATACAGATACCCATTGCAGATCTATGTGATCATGCCTATGATGATGGATAACGATATCGACATGGACGACTTATTCGGGGACGGGAGGGATAGTGGAGTATTCGGGGACGCAGCTCCACTATCTATTCCCTCCCCGCCGACTTCCAAAGCGCTTCTTCGGCGTCTGGATGAAACAAGGCTGAGTGGCTGCTGTCAGTAAGTCGGGCACGTTCAAGAATTTATTGTCAAGTCAGTCTGAATTTCCATTAGGAGAATAGCATGGTCCAAATTGGGCTGCGTTGCCTATGTCACGTTCGATGACCTCGGTGTCAATGTCCGCAACCTGTACTGTGAGCCCGAGGATGGGAAATGGAGCATAAGCGCAGATTACCCCGTGGACCAAGTATCGGCCGCCGTTGATAAGCATCGTATTGTACATGTGTCTTGGAATTCATCCGGATCCGACCTTGCAGTCATTGATATATTCGGCCGAATATCCATCTTTACCATTGTGATCACCATGAATCGGCTCACCATTACAAGACGATCTCTAGTCGATTCAGAGGATGACATGAATGCTCTGGTTGGATTGACATGGTTGAAGCCTGGAGACCGCGCGGTAAGCTGCAAGTCTGGGAGGACAACGCTTTCTGAACTAACAAACTCGTCTCAGTTCCCTTTCTATCGACCAGCGGTGAAACAAAATAATCAATGGGATTTTTCAGCTTCGCAGCACAAAGCCTGGGGCCCCTACAATCCCAGTGGCAAATCAGCGCTCGTGGCGGTGACCAGAGGTGGTACTTTGCGACTAGTGCTCCAGGGGGCTGACAATCGCTGGCATGACGCCAGTGCTGAGATTGAGAGTATTCTAACGTCTTCTGATGTGCTCACTCATGCTGCACTATGTGGGGACAAAGGTAAGTGATATTTCCGATATTCATAGCAGACGCTGATAATCATCTCCCAGATAGTACTTTATTACTGGTGGTTCACACTATGGGCAAGCAACTCCGTCTCTTCCGTATCGAATTAGAATGGAGTCCTGCGAACTTGAAGCAGCAAGACCCTTTGATGCCATCAGTCTCTTCCCCGGTTATTCACATTCAACATGTCAAGATGGAGGGCATATGTTCTCCACTTAGTGTAACTCAGGATATTAATGATCCTACATCAGGTATAGGCAGGGGTTTTGTATCGCAAGCCCAGCTGTCGCATCTAGATCTGATGCCACGTGGACCAGAAACTCGCAACAGGGAACCAACTTATCCTACCATCCTTGCAGTGTTCTCTCATATCCCCAACCAGTATGATAAAGGCCAACTGCACGAAGACGCTTTCAGTATTATCGCGAGGTGGGAGCTTTGTATCACCAAGGCGGGTCTACATCCAGCCTTTGATCAGCTGGCTTCTAAGAAAACTCAGGCGGCCCAGTTAGGAGATCTTGCTGTACGAATGACTCCACTTCCGTTCTGAGCTCCCATGTACTGATTTCCGGTCTTTAGTCTGACGTGAACCTGAGAAGATTAAGGGATGTCCGTGTCGAGAAGATTATTATTGATATCCAGCAGCTAAGTTTAAGTACGGTTATCTCCACAGCGTACAGTGATGGGTTTATCGACTTCCGTGACCGAACGACGATGGAGGTCCTGCCATCCGATGATAAGACTAAACAGATATCAAGCCTTGGACAGATAGGGTTCACAATGTCAGGAGCGGAGCCCTGTAAGTTCGTCCGCTTTATCAACTGCGGCACCTGATAGTCAACGGTTATTGACCCCCACCAGGTCTTCATATCGCTCTCTCGCCTAATTCATGTGCGGCGGTATGCTGCTATGACCGCGTCGAATCTCTGCAGCTAAGACTGCTCCAGTACTCGGAGAGCACATCAAATGAGCCATTGAGCAACCGTACGGCTTCAACGATGTTCTGATCAGGAAAAGCTGCTGACTATGGGACAGTGATGATAGGTGCAGCAATGACCGCTTTCGCATTGCTATTTTGTATTTCTAGCATGAGTCATAACAATAACGATGATTTACTTGCTGTCATGCAACTTTTCCGCAACCAGATGTCAGACTCACAGGTCCATTCGGGGCTTTCGGGAAGCTTTGAGCATTTGTTTCTTGGTGAGATCTACCGCCACCTCAATGTGAATGCCGATCATTCTCTGGATCCTCAGCACGACAAGCTCTTCCGCCAAGCCATCATCCAACGTTGTCTCAGTGTGCAAGCTTCACTTGGCTACAAGGGCGAGCGCAGTCATCGAAGCCTAACAGCCAAGCTTGCGTGGACAGTGCTTAATCTGAGAACGACGTCGATGACCTTTGCCATCGCCTTTAACAAAGGGGCTGGTCCTGGGGGTGCAGGTGGTGGAGAAAGTGATCTGGGGAGACCTGGTACGTAGATGCTTCCCTGCAGTATGGGCATCAATCTGAGGCAAGCTGATACCGCTCAGAGGTTCTACAGTCTCTACTGGGCTTGGTAAAATGGTCTGTCGATCTGATGAATTTCGTCGTTGCCGAGCTCTTTGAGCTGCAGAACCTATTGAGAAGCCAAACGTCAACGGACCGAGATTTGCTTATCACGAAAGGTAAATGCCATATCCGTAGCTGAAGGTCCAGACATAACATGCTCACCGCATCAAGTCAAGGAACTTAATAACCCAGCTCTTTCTCTCGTTCTCGCCTCATCCTCCCGCGCGTTCTTGAGGTACAACTGCCGCGGCCTTCGCGGTATCAGCAACGCTGCCAACAACGCGCCGTCTTCGAACCAACCCGCCCGGAGTTTACAAGCCGTGTTTGAACAATTGCCGATCAACGTAATGCAATTTGAGCGCATCCTCGCCGAAGTTGATAGTGGCATTAAGAAAGCTTATCTAGCGGCCGGCGTCGGCGAACCTGACCGCCAGGTCATAGAGAAGGAGATGCTCATTGCAGCCGATGTTCCCGAGATCCTAGTAGGAGTTGTGCAACACCTTCTCCACAACACGCTTGAGAACCTAAATCTTGAGATCGATCCGGGAGAGCTTTATTTCAGGGATTACAGTTGGCTGGGACTTACAGATGATCGCAGGAGTGATGCGTTTCGACAGAATCATGTCATCGACGCCATTCGGAAGGTAGTGCTGGGAGAGGATGTAAGGGTGAGGAGGTGTACGAGATGTTGCGCTATCATGGAAGACTTGCTGCCGCAGAGAGGCAGCAACTTGTGGATGACTAACATGCAGCGGATGTGTCTTTGTGGGAGTTCGTGGATGCTCATTTCGCAGGAGTACTAGAGTTGAAGAACACTGACGTCTCAAGCCAAAAAGGGGGCCTCTGATTGTTGCAAGACTTGTTTGGATACTGCGGCGAAGGCTGCTCGCTGTGGGGGCGAGCAATGGCTGTGGATATTCGACAACAGGCGCAAGGTCAAAA
Source organism: Umbilicaria muhlenbergii (assembly GCA_000611775.1). Lineage (NCBI taxonomy): Eukaryota > Fungi > Ascomycota > Lecanoromycetes > Umbilicariales > Umbilicariaceae > Umbilicaria > Umbilicaria muhlenbergii. The sequence goes on from KK106984.1 coordinate 1,176,548, forward strand.
TAGGTCGCAGGCGCTTCCGGAGGACTTTTCAACACTATACATTTGGCTACAACTACCTGGATGAGAAAGATTTGTACGAGAAAGTCATAGAGCTTGGACTATGAGTTTCGCACCCTCAGGGCTGTTGACCTTCATTGGCGTCGTAAAGTTATAGAAGGAACGCAGTCTAAGAAATATCACTTTTAGAAGCCCTAAATCTAGAAGACACATCTTAGAGCCTCTCATAAATTAGCAATAGAGAAATGAATCATAACCCGCAATATAAAGAAAGAGCAGTTTGTAGGGTTAACAAACACCATCTAACCAGTGTGTTTGTAAGATTATGTAGCAAGAGTCAAGAACATGAACACAGATTTGCAAATCCTATCCTTCGTCTATCCCTTCTTCAACCCATCTTCAATTCATCTTCAATCCTTCTTGCGGAGAAGTTGTCTCCTTTCAGCCACACAGAAGCTGACAAATCTGGTGATTGCGAGACCACACCCTCTATCTGTAGCCTTCGAAGCGCAGAGGGTGAAAATGAAGAAACCTGGATCCAATGGCCCAGCCTCCCCATTTCACCTTGCATGATCGCTAGAAGTACCAAGACGCCAAGGACTAATGACAAGCAAGTTTCGGCGGTAACCTTACTTGCAACAATCGAGTCTTGAGAGCATGAGGAATGTGAACGGGTCTCTCAGTTGATTTTATGGCAGTGGATGAAGCACCTCGTGGGATGATGATTTTGAAAATTGATCATCATCTCCTAAGTATCTTGCAGGGTGATCTTCAAGGCCTCTCGCCATGTTCTCATGAAACCGACTTCGCGGAAGGACAGCCTCTGACAGGGCAGAGGACGGGGAAGTATCAAGGGGCCGCCGTGGGAGTGGTCGGGCTCGAATTGGTTCCTGCAGCGCGGATCGCACATTCCGTAAGATAGTCGGTCCAAGGGGTTCAGGGGGTTTCGCCGGCGTTTGATCGCTTTGGGGCTAAAAAAATGCCCTTTGTTCCTCCTCACCCGGTTCTGAGGTAGCGACATTTGTGAGCCGGCCGGTTCGCTGTGTGCCCATTGCTACAAAGCAATTGCTCATTGCAACCTCTGTACATAGCGCAACGTTGGAGACATATTAGAAACACGGCTGACACCTTACCTCTTCAAGAGCTCAATCCGGTCGATAAGGGAAACCAACGAGCAGCTTAGTCCTATCACAATACAGTAGCCGGCCCGCAGCTTGCACATTTACCTTACGCGTTGTTCATTGTTCATAGCATTCTCAATTCAGTCATCAACACCGTTTCGGCCGTGCTACGAACCGATCACTACTGCATCCGTACTTGTGCAAGATGGATATCTCCATTCATTGAGCTCGCGCCATGGACCGCCAACGGCCCCCTTCGCTGGGTCTGGGCATCTCAACCTCTATCTCCACTTTTCCCGCACCACGTCTGAAGCAGTCCATCCCGAAGCAAATAGACGTGCCCTCCTTCTCATCCTTTCAGGCGCAGACGCCGCGGGTCACGGCTTCACCAGTACGGCGGAAACCCCTGCCTGCGACGGCATCGCCAGTACTACCACAACTATCGTCGGGAGGAGCTGTAGTAGCAGTGGGGGAAGACGAATCCAACAGTCATCCACGTCATTCCACATACCTCGACGACCCTCCACCGACAGCTCATCATATCCCGTGGTTACCGACACTTTCGACGGGCTCTCCCACACTGCTTGTCCGAGACCTTGACCAGTGAGTATCAAGATGACCATCTGCTTGCTTCGTGTCGCTTTCAAGCGGATCATACCGGCTGCTGATTCACACCGCCCTTGCAGATATCCTCGTGGGCATTCGCCTGCTATCCTACAGTCCGCTCAAATCCCTGCCCTGACTGCAGATTACCAACGTCAAGCTTTACAGTCTTTAGATAGTAATGCCTCATCACCAACTCGAGCTCATCATATACGAATAGCGAGCGACCCTGTCCTCCATGAACACTCGAACCTGGACAAATCGGCGGATAAGGAAGGGCTGCAACGGGCAGCCACCATGTCGTTACATCCTGGGAGACCAGGACCATTGCATCTCGACGCTAATACCCGCAGCTTTTCGAATCACTCTCACGAATCTCACGAGTCCTCGACGACCTCAAAGTCGAAAACTCCTGCACCAAATAAGCTTACTTCCTTCTTCGGCTGGAAAACGTCGTCCCCAGTTGCTGAATCCTCGCCTACCACATTCTCCGAAAGAAGCCATTCACCTGCACCTTCACCTCATTCGCCAGCACCTCATAGTTTAACGTTGTCTACACGGTCTTTACTACCTGCCATTGATGTATCAAAAGCAAACGCCCCTGTGCCCGTACAGTATTTCGCAGATACTGGGTTCTCGTTACCCCCGGCCGTAATGTCAATACAAGTTGGAGAGATGGAGGAGGAGTTACGCGAAATAAGCTCGGAATTGGCTGGGTCAATTCGGCGCGAGATGGAATTGGAGGATATAGTCGAGCGCTTACAATACGAGGCCTCACAAGCACCAGAACTGAGTCGACGTACAAGTGATTATTTTTCTGACTCCGGTACCAGCTCCATCAAATATCCTCTGAGCGAAGCTGGTGGAAGCAAAGCGGAGGATCTGCAAAAGCTGAAAAGGATGTCTGAGCAAGAGATGGCCAGAGTGAAACTGGATACATCCCAGAAGCTACAGGATGAGCGTGAACGTCGCAAGCGTCTGGAGCTCCATATACAGAATCTGGAGGAGCAAATGCAGCAGGTAAAAGCCTTCCTACCCACGAGAAGTCAGCAACAACTTACACCTACTAGATCGATCAAGAGCGTGCGAGATCATCAGGTACCACCAGCCGTGTCCGAGAATTAGAGACTTCGCTTGAAGATGTTCGAAGACGGCTGTTGGAGGAGCGGCAAATTAAGGAGAATTTCGAAGACCTCCTTACAGCACTACGCGGAGAGATTGAACAACATCGGAACGAACGTGATAACCTTAAAGATGAAGTTGTTCCGCAACTGCGGGCCCGTTTAGATGTTTTGGAGACTGAAGCTACGGACTTTCAAAAGCTTACTTACGAAAATACAAGAATGCAGCAGGAGCTTCAATCCTTGAAGGACGAGAATACAGCTTTGACCAATGCGCGGAAACTTCAACAAGAAATCCAACATCAGTCACCACGTTTCAACTCAATAGCGGAGGAGGGTAGCCCGTCAATGGTCCCTCCGTCCCCGAAGATGGGTCTTTCGCGGTCCAATACCGTATCCAGGGGTAGTGGCATGGGCGCAGGTATATCAAAGACGGTTTCCATAAGCAGATCAAATTCAGTTTCGACAAGAGAGCGGGAGTCCAGAGATTCGCTTTCAGACCGGGTCAGGGATATCGAAATGCAACGTGATGCTCTGCACAGTGCGTTGAGAAGCTTACTCGAGCGGCAAAATTACCAAAACCGCGAGCACGAAAAGAAGGTTCGGGCATTGGAACAAGACAGGGATCGGCTTTTGCAGGCGCAGTCTCCTCGAAGGATGGGCTACGAGATGGAAGTTAAGGGCTTGCGGAACGAGATCAACCACCTGCGACGAAGAGCAGATGATGCTCTTGATCAAAAGTGGCGCTGTGAGAAGGGTCTGGGTGGGCTCAAAATGGACCTGGATCGAGCAGAGCAGGAGACAAGCTCTTTACGAGCACTCTTGCATGAGAACGACATCCTAGTCCCTGAGCTGCCTGGCCGGTCTCCGCAAGAGATACAGGCTGACACACATGCAACTTCCGCTTCGCTCGAAAGGGCTTATAAGGATCTCCAAGCGACCCAAGCCTCGTCGATTGCTCGACTGAAAGAGCTTCACGGACAAGCGCCAACTACAGCAGAAGACGCCAACACGGCCAAGACCATGGACTTACTCCTCAAGAGCATGTCCGACGCCGAAGCCGAGCGCGACTTAGCCCAACGTCAAGCAGAAGCGTACCGAGCTCAAGCCGAATCTCTTCAAGCAACCGAAGCCTTCCATTCCGGCGAGAACCACGGGCTATTAGAACAACTGCGCGCATCGGCCGACCGAGTCGAGTCCCTCGCAGCACAAGTCCGCCACCAACTCGAAGCCAACAGCACCCTCCGCGCCCGCCTCGCCGAAGCAGTCGGCAGAGGCGAGCGTGAGCAAAAAGCCAGCGCCACCAGAATCAACACGCTCCAAGCTCGCCTCAAACTCCTCGAAGACAAGCTCATGCTCGCCCAACAACACTCCGAAGACGCCGTCTCCGCACACGAAGACGAAGTCCTCCAGATGCGCGAAAGCCACAACGCCCAACTGCAACGCCTTAAAAGCGGGCCGTTCAAACCACCCGCTTCCGCGGGGAACTACTTCTCGTCGCCCCCCACCACCGCCGCTATTCGCTCGCCGCTGTCGCCACTCTTCCCCGGGGGCGTCGGCGCGAGGAGCCCGCGCTTGGATAAGACGACGAGCGGAGCGGGCATGAGCATGAATGAGGCGCTGCGGACGGAGTTTTTGGAGAAGCGGGTCGAGGAGTTGGAGGGGGCGTTGGCGGAGGCGGAGAGGGAGATGGAGGAGGTGGTGCAGAGGATGAATCGGGCGCAGATTGAGGTTGGGGAGCTGCAGTCGGCTCGGTACGTTTTCTTTGCTTTTGTCTGGGTCTGGTGTGGTTGGGAGGGCATTGGCTAATCTGTTGGTGGGGGGGTTTAGGGATGAGGCGATGAGGCAGACGAGGAGACTTCAAGCTGCTATTACGGATGAGAGGGAGAAGGTGGGGAGGCTGATGGGGTAATTATTGGGGGTGATCGAGGACGTATTGGTCGACCTAGGCGTGGTTTGGTGCTGCGCGCTGGGTATGAACTTGGTGTCTTTACTTATTGGCTGGCTGTGCTGGCTTGGGTGCATTACGCGGCTGCATCTGCGAGGGTCTTTGTTGCGAGGTGTTGTTGTTTTGGATAGTGGACAGGGCGTTTCTATCTTTATTGTACATAGATTTCTCGACGTGGTCTCGACTGTAGTATATGGGCTCGATGGGGGTATGGGGCATGGGTTTGCGGCTGGGCCTTGTGTTATATACCCTTTCTTATAGATACTGAATCGACCGGTCATTGAAGAGCATCGCAATCCAGGCTCTCAGAAGTACCATTAAGAAGAAGCCCGACCACACCATAACATATTGACATTCCTCGAGAAATCCTGCAATGCTATTCATTACTCTACTCAACTACCACCCTAATCAACCAACTCAAGCCTAATCTTCCTCTTCCCCGTACTCTCCTCCTTCACATCCGCAATCCTCACCCTCACCTTCCCAAACAACTCCACCCTCACCTCCCGACTCCCCCGGGTACTCAACACATACTCCTCAGCATCAAACACCCCCGCCGGCTCCGGATTCGCCAAATCCCTCAGTCGAATCAACCCCTCGATGCCAAACCTTGGCACAAAGACCACGAACCCGTTCGAAAACACCTTCATCACAAACCCCTCTTCTTCCAACACCCGGCCCTTGAGCGCCTGCCCGACATAATATTCTATACTCGCCCGCCCCGCCATCTGCGCGTTCCGGTGACGCACATTGATATTCTTGCACACGCCCTCGAGTTTGCTCTTGCTGTGCAGAGTCGCGTCGAGGGGCTCGTAGTCGATAGCGGCGGCCAGTTGGCGGTGCGCGACGAGGTCGGCGTAGCGGCGGATGGGGCTGGTGAAGTGGGTGTAGATTTCGCTGGCGAGGCCGTAGTGGCGGAAGTCCGGGTAGGCTTGGGTGCCGGAGCAGAAGTATTCGGCCGACATCATGCAGCGGGTGGCCATGATGCGGACGAGGGTGTTGAAGAAGGGTTCGGCGGGGTCGGTGCAGGCGTCTAGGGAGTCGGCGACCGCTTTGGAGCTTTCGGTGTGGAGTTCGAAGCCGCGTTTGACTTTGAGCTGGTTGGCGAGTTCTTCGAAGTTGGTTTTGGGGGGGGCGGCGTGGCGGCGGAGGAGGGCAGTCTGGGGGAAGGCGGAGTAGATCTTGCCGGCCACGCTGATGTTGGCGAGAAGCATGAACTCTTCGACAAGAGAGTTGGTGTCGAGAAGTTCTTTTGTTTTGACGTCTACAGGGTCGGACGTCTCGGATTCGGTTTGTACACGCACTTCTGGGCTGGCGAGGTTAAGGGCGCCGGCGTCCATACGCTTTTGGCGAAGCTTCTTGGAGAGTGCCAGCAGGGTCCGCATACCGACTGTGAGAGGGTCGTTTAGGGCCGCGTCATCGATGCGCAATTGAGCCTGTTCGTAGCTGAATGCTTCTCGGGAACGGATAACGGATTTGGTGAATGAAGCTGACACGATTTCTGCATTGGGTGTGATCTCCCAAATTGTGGAGAAAGCATATCGCTCCACGTAAGGTTTCAAAGAGCATAAATCGGTCCCTAATAACATTGGAAGCATATCGATTCGCTTGTCCACCAGGTACACTGTTGTGCCCCGCATACTGGCTTCTGCATCCATTGCATTGTTGGGTTTTACGAAATGAGAGACGTCCGCAATATGAACACCGACTTCAAAGTTGCCATTGGGTAAAGACCGAGCGTGAAGTGCATCGTCAATGTCCTGGCAGCCAACTGGGTCAATACTGCAGACCAACAGATCTCGCAGATCTTTGCGTCCTCTCCATCCAGGATCCTCGGTGTTCGCGGGTACGCTCCAGTCGTGACCTTCGACTGGTAGACAATCCAAGACAGCTTTGGGAAAGGGCCGATATTGAACATCATATTCTAGTAATAGAGCTTCAGTCTCGGCGCCTTTTGTCTCCAATTCACCAAGAGACCGCACAAAATGGCCGACCGGGTAACGGGACTCCTGGTCCCAAGAGTCGATGGTCACCAACACTCGCTTGCCCATCAGCTCATCTGCTTGGCGAGTGCGTACTCGAATCTTCGGTATTCGCTTGTCCATCGGTATTAGAAACACTGTCTGCTGCTTCCGGCCTTGCTTGGCCACGGAGCTGGAGTTATTGTCAATATGACCGACATACTGACGCCAATTTCGTTTGATGACTCCCACGACTCTTGCGGTGGGTTGCGGCCTTCCCTCAATGCTTTTCCCCTGGGTCTTCTTAACTTCCTCCTGTAGCGCCCTTCGTTCCTGCTCGGTCACGACTGCTTCATCCTCGTCTGCATCCGCATTCTCGTTCTTGTTAAGTGTTTCTTCTTCTATGATCTTGGTTGATGGTGCCTTCCACTGTGCCATCGGCAGAACCTCGACTACCACAACATCGCCCTGGACGGCTCTGTTGCTGTTGTCTCGACCAAGTATCAGGAGAGACTTGTCGAACGCAGGGACATGAACCGAGCCCTCTAAGTAATTGTACGGAGAGACATTGAATATGCCTTGATGCAGCGTGCCAGCTTTGATGCCAGTCATCATTTTCGACAGTGAGAAGTACTCAGGGTATAATAGTTCCACTTTCCCGATTCTTGCTTCCTGGCCTTCGCGAGAAGCACTAATCATGTCAAGTAGACGGTTAGCGTCGTCTAACCCAGAGACATACTCTTTGAGAGAGCATGCGCTGAGCTGCTCGGTCCTTGCCTTTCGCAGGTTCTCCTTGTCGTCACTTAATATAACGATACTTGGACAGACTTTCGACCTTGAGCTACCCTTGACGGCCTGCTGTAGATGTTCGCCATACCACTTTGCGGCTTGCCGTACAGCTCTATCGTTACGATCATTGATGGTCTCCCCATGCTCTCTGGTGATGTAGGTCTCCAGCCTGAATTCGTTAAAGAAGACATAGAAACGCTTGTCCTCGCTTTTAGTCAGCCCAATCAGGCGATTGTAGATAGGTAATGAGCGGTTTCTAAGCTCCTCAAGAACAGTCTGTAGAATGATAACATCATAAAAGGCAGAATTCTGCTCGAACAGGTCCATTGCATTAAGCAAAGCGTTAGTATCCGGCATTAGGTAGTGGCCATTTGGAAATGCTTTGGTACCCGCTGGACGCTCGGACAGAACGAATGGAGACACTATGACTGGGTCAGACGCTCGTAAGGGTGACTTGTAGAGTGTAGAGGATTTACCAACACCGTTCGCATCTGCTGGGGCACTTCCCTGACAGGTCCGGCATAGCTTGGAGGAACAGGGAATGTCTTGTCGAAGATATAGCTCCCTTACTATTTTCTGTACTTTCCCATTCCTTGTAGACCTTACAAAGACCTTGCTCGAAATATTCGAAGCATGAGGGTCAGCAGTTAGAGATCTTTTGAGGCTTGTCATGATGCTGGTATTAGATATCGATCTGAGCCCTCGTGCACATGTACATGAACCTCACAGATCAGGTCCCATATATTTCGTGCTGTCCAGGAGTAATGGTTGTGTGGAACTATCACATATCGATGTTGCCAGCATGGATGGAGTAGGGCTGCTCAGGAAGTTGCTTAGGAAGTTGCTCTGAGGTTTTCGAGCTAATCTAGGCAGGTGAGCCGAAAAGAAGCAACCTTATGACGCCGAGCTCCACGTTCATGCGACGAGATCTATAGCTCTCTCTGTACAGTGTCCAGCGAGGCCAACCCCTAGAGTTGTCTCCTCTGCTCAGCAGAGCATCGCAACATCCACGATGTCTCTGGATCCGCCAACCTACCTCAATTCTCTGCAGAACAACATTCGTGCTCGGCCGATACCATGGGAAGGAGCTGTTCGCAAAGGAACTATCACAGATAATGAGTTGAGGAAGATCAAGGCTGTCGATAAGGTCAGGAAAGAGCAGAGGAAACAGACTGTGGAATCTGATCTCGCTTCTTACCGGTCACTACTGGTAGGGGGAGATGATGGGAAGAGCGTGTTGGAGTCCGCCGCCAAGCAGGCAGATGTCGTTCAGTACATCCTTGTTCTAGCTGGGGACTTGATAAACGGTACAAACATCTGGAACCTGTTTGGAAATTCTGGTTGGCTGGCGGCTTATATGGTGGCATCTAGATATTCCATCATTACCATCTGCGCTCCTCGAATCCTCAGACCCTTACAAGCCTTTCTTCCCGCTGCTTAGCCAGTCCACAAATCCAGAAGACCCCATACCACTTCTTACATCCTCCGTACTCACTAGTCTCATATCCAGCGCCCTATTTGCCAATACCAAGTCCACGCCTAAGACGGATGAAGCGCTACCAAAGCTTTACAGGTATCTATCCACCCTTACCAAAAGCCAAGATAGCGGCTTGCAAGATATCGCAGTGCAGGAATACTCCGCCCTGCTCAAGACGAAGAAATCGAGGGAGCTTTTCTGGAAGCAACGCGAAGAGACGGTGAACCCTTTGATCGATATCTTACGAGCAGCTGCTGGCACCGCTAACGATAACGGCTCGACGCTATGGAATGGGAGCGGAGGCAGCATTCGAAGCACAACCGACGCCGGACTCAGCGGGGGTGTTGGCCTGCAGCTTCTATACCACGTGTTGCTCGTGATTTGGCAACTGAGTTTTGAAGGTTCTATGGTAGGCCAAGGCCTAGAAGAGTACATCTCCCAATTTCCACCAAACCCAATTCCACCACTAACCCCGCCCCAGAGAACAAGAAATAATCCCCCTCTACACGCAACTCCTGCGCCTCTCCCCCAAAGAAAAAACCACCCGCCTCCTCCTCTCCACCCTCCTAAACTTCCTCTCCCCCCCCCCCCCCCCCCACCTCAAAGGCCGCCACCTCACCGACCCGGACCTCCTACCACTAACCCCGCCCCAGAGAACAAGAAATAATCCCCCTCTACACGCAACTCCTGCGCCTCTCCCCCAAAGAAAAAACCACCCGCCTCCTCCTCCCCCTCGCCGTAACCGTCCGCCTCCCCGCCCTCCTCCAAAACCTCAAAGGCCGCCACCTCACCGACCCGGACCTCCTCGACGACCTCGCCTCCCTGTCCGAAATGCTCGACGACTACACCAGCGCGCAAACGACCTTCGACGAATACGCCTCCGAAGTCCTCAGCGGCCACCTGCGCTGGAGCCCGCCGCATCGGGACGCGACTTTTTGGCGGGAAAACGCGCGCAGGATCCTCGAGGAGAACAAAGGGGAACTGCCGAAGAAGTTGGCGGAGATTATGGGCAAGAGCTGGGATAGCGATAAACAGGTGCTGGCGATTGCGTGTAATGATGTCGGGTGCTTGGTTAAGGAGGTGCCGGAGAGGAGGGGGCAGTTGGAGAAGTTGGGGCTGAAGGGGAGGGTTATGGAGTTGATGGCGGAGGCGGATGAGGGGGTTAGATGGGAGAGTTTGAGGGCTGTGGGGGAGTGGTTGCGGTATAGTTTTGATGGGTAGGGGGTGGGTGTGGTGGTAGTGGTTGTATAGCTTATTGGGGAGTTTTTTGTGTGGCTTCGTGTCGGCGATCATAGTGTGATTGGGGCTGTGGTCAAAGTGCGTTAGAGATGTCAGGCTTGTGTATAGTTCTTTTTCCTACTTTGCAAAAGGCCTCGGTGCTCAATTGATTCATACCGTCGATGATTGGATTGTCAAACTTCGACACCTCAACCCCAGTCAGCTGCTTGACCAGTTTCGAGACAGCCAAGTCACTGTCTTGTACGTGCTTTGACTCTGTAAGTTAAGATTGTGTGCATAGTGGAACAAGCTTGGGACCTAGCTCCCGTCGTCTTCCAGATTGTGGAAGACATTATCAAACAGTAGTTTCGGCCTACTGCCGAAGGCACGGCGGTGAATCAATAGGGTTGAAGAGGGATGCTTTCCATGCCATCCGGATGAGAGAGATGTGATGTGGTAACCGGCTGAATAGGACGATACAGCTTTATATCTCGACTGTCTACTTGCACCAGTGGTGCGAGGATGCAATAGATGTCAACCCATGCACTTGCACGACTTGTCCCCAGAGATGATAATGGCTTAACGTCCGATTCATTCGTACACATTGGGACTAAAATTACACATTCATCATTAAGCCCCGCGCCGAGTGCTCCTCCACTCCAACACTAGGTGTATCCTCCCTCCCACATGCGAACCCACAATGTCCAACGTACAAGCACAAGTCTATCGGGACGACGCTGGAAAAAAAAGGCCAAAGTCGCTCCATGAATGCCTCCGCACTGGGTATTATTAATCCTCCGCGTAGAAAATTAGCATTACCGGAATAAAGGTTTGTTATAGGTTCTGTCCCGCGCGGCAAAGAAGGACGATTTTGGTTCACTGCCACCTGGGCCGGTTGTGTGGCCCGTAAAAGAGCATAGAGAGAGAGCTTGTGCGCTTCGTGTGTTGTGCGGGGGGCGCTCATTTGCTCTGGAATGCAGTCGTTACCCGTAAATATAGTGACGGGCCGACGGCGCCAAGTCACACATCTTTAGCAAGACCGCACGACTTCAAAAATCATTAGGTCCCGCGTTTTGGAAGATGTAGTTCTTTGGTCGATGAGGCTCTTTCGGTGGTACCTGAGCACCTTTGGGTTCAGGAAACTTTTGGAGGACAAACTCCATTTCTTTTGGTGTACCATTACCGTAAAAGTCGTGAGGAGCGCCCATGGGCGGAGACATGTGCATAGCAAACTGTGGCTGACCAGGGAACAGCCCCATGTGAGGATGGTATCCTGCCATTGCGTGGTGTGGTTGCGGCATGTGGATTGCCGAGGGATAAGGATAGGCATCGGAGAAGGTCATTGGGGGAGTGTTCCAGCTGGATGCATGTGGCTGCGCAGTTGGAAAGGGCGGCGAGCTGTGTGGGAATGAGGTGAATTGCGGAGGCGCAGACAGTGGAGGCGAAGAATACTGGAGATTATATTGCTTCATGTGGCCAAGCATCTCGGCGGTAAACGGAGTTCTTGGAGGTGAGGTCGCGTCTGCGCTACCATGATAGCCAGTGGGTACATAACATTGGTGCTCCATGCTCCAACTCATTGCTGTTGATGGATTTGCGCATTCACTGGTCCAGTCAATTGGTGTTTGCTGTTGCTCAAATCCCGTCTGTGAGTGAGGTGTTGGGGGAGCATTACTCCCATTTGGGGACATCTGAGAGCTGTCGCTGTCTCGTGGTGGCGTGAGGTTCGCGCTGTCAAAGGCTTCAGCCTCGGCGAATGTTTGAAAGTTCAACGGGGATCGTTGCGTTGAGACGAAACCAGGTTTCTGTATCCGACCACTGAGCACGTTAAGGCTGTGGCCCGTGGACTTGATGCGACGAACAGATTGTGAACCAAGGTGAGGGGCTTTAGTGGTTGGCGACATCGTCAGTGGACCAGCGTGTGAGTAACTCCGCATCGCAGCAATACCAAGTTGGGCCGGTCGTTGTTTCTTCCTCCTTGCTGCTATACCTATCTCCCGAGGTGACACCGCTGGCACTTTAAAGTTCTCGTCGTCTGAGCCTTGTCCCTGGCGAAGGTGGATGGTGCCGAGGTTGCTTGCGAGTTCGGATGAATCTGAACCACGCCGGGAGAAAGTCTCCTGGAGAAGCAGCGGCGGATGCGGCACAATCCTGAGTGGACTGTTGGTCTGGGTTTCGGTCTTGACGGCTGGAGACCATGGAATGGTGGAGGTCTGGGTAAGACCACAGAGTTCATGTGCTTCAACCGCACTCTGATACTTCGCGAACATTTCTGCGTCAATGGGTGGCTGCGCAGCAGCGTTCTGTTGGGGGTATGTCGGTGTGGCTGCTTGTTGAAGCAGAACATTATGGCTCTCAAAAGGATCCTCGATTTGCTGCGCAGGAGTCCAGATCACCGAAGGAGCCCGACTACTGCCCCAGTCTGAGAAGACTGACGGGGGTATGTTGGACGGATTGCTCTCGTTGGAAAACGTACGGACTGGTTGCGATGCTTCGACGACTTGGGTACTTGGTTCGAAACTGTGTTCTGCAATAGCATCGCTGAAGCTGTCACGCGCTGCTTCGGCCGCTGCAAGCGCTCGCTGCCAAGACTGGTAGGTTGCTTCAACTCCAGAGTCATACGGGTATGAAGCTTCTACAGCAGCATCATATCCAGGGTGTGCGGCATAGGGCCCTTGTGTTGACTGTCTAGGAGTCGAGGCTAGCTCGGAGGACTGGTAGTTGGGTTGAAAGTGGACGCTGGGAGACGAGAAGTCTCTCCATAGAGCAGCTGGGTCACTCAGATGCGTGAGTTCCACCACCTCCTGTCTCTTCTGTTGTTTGGCCTTCGCTCTTCGATTTTGGTACCAATTCTAAATTGATGGTAAGCATCCTGCAAAAAGAAAAAACGCTTGGAATTCAAAAGTCGACGTACATTGACGCGTTGCAGCGAGAGCCCAATTTCTAATGCCAATTGCTTTTTGATGTCTGTATTTGGCTTTGGTTGATGTTTGAAATGTTCCTCTAGCACATTGATCTGTTCTTGTGTCAAGCGGGGACGACTTGCTGTATCCATGTCCTCCGCGTCCTCGACGGCAGATCCATTATGTTCGTCGGTTTGTTGTTCGACTGTCGGACTGGGAAGGAGGTCGCTAGCAACGAGCTGTTGCTGAGGTAGGGCGTTAGGCAGAGGCATCGCATGAGGCGTAGACTGGTACGTATATGGTGCAGACCTCTCGTCGTGGTAATAATGGGTGTAGTCCATTCTTCGGACGAATGCAGGCGTGCGTTATGGCTGATGCCGTGAACAAGACCGTGTGGGAAGGGCGGCAAGTTATTGCGCTCGTGAGATTAGCAGTCGAAGTGGTTCAGGCCTCAGGGGCGGATGAGGTTAGCGGTGTGCGATGCGTCGTCGATCGGTATCTCTAGCTCGTGAACGACAGTGGTACGGAAGCGACGGGAGGTGAGGAGGTGAAAGTGCTGGTGTGGGAAACGAATGACTACTGATGCAAAGCGAAAATGGCACGAAGAACGAGCGTGAGGGGGCCGGTAGTCGGTTTTGCCGTTCTAGAAGGGCGGAGGTGTCGGTGATGGTGGATGTCGCGCGGTTCTTAGGTGCTGGAGGCAGATGGAGCTAGGATGGAGGCCGAGCCCTGTCGTGCTTACGGGCTCACGGACCAAGGTGTGGAGGCGGAGGGTGCCCAGTGAAATCAGCTACCAAGCAGTGTCGTCGTGAGGGACAGGCACAGCAATGCAAGACGCAAGCGAGGTCTATTTGTTCAAGGACCAGGCAGCGGTTGCATGAGCTGCAGGCTGCGTTGTTGGGCTGGGGGGGTGGAAGAAGGCGTCAAGGCAAAGTTGGCACACGAATGGGACGACTATTCCACCCTCCACGACCTTTCTTCCGGATGGGCAAGCCAGCGGATCAGGCAAGGCCCAGAAATAAGTAAGGGCAGATCAGGGAAGAGGCAGAGGCAGAGGCAGAGGACAGGAAGATTAAGGATGACGGTACCGCGGGCGGCACCTCTGGGACGTACGGGGACTAATTAAATGGACGACGTATGAAGTATGAACTATCGTGTTCCGTATTACCTGACATATCTCCTTGCAGCGCTTCTCTGCTCCACGCCGGACGGGCCATGTCCACACTAGGGGAGCCTTGAGGGGCGAGCCTAGAGCAGCCGGGTACCTTTCGTCGGGGAGCTAGCTGATCGACACTCGCTCGACTCTCGACACTTACTCCGAGCAGGCTCGACCCGCTACACGACGCCGAGGCCGCTGGAGGAGGAGGCCAGTGGAGACGGGCCAGTCAAGGGAAGGGGAAGGGAAACGGGACCGTTCGGACGGGCCAGGGTGCGTGGAGCTGGACTGCTGACTGCTGGCTGCTGGCTGCTGGCTGCTGGCCGCTGGCTGCTGGCTGCGCACTGCTGGCTGCTGGACCTTGGGCGTGAGCCATGAGCAGAGAGCATGGGATTGAGCACATGAGAAGATTAGCACTAGCAATGGCATTGGCGTGATTAGCCTTCGGGCCAAGCCGCGCTGCTGTTGGCTGTCGCCGTGCAGCGGCGCAATGTGCCTCTCGCTGAGTCGCTGGAGGGCAAGTTCCAGAGGTGCACCGACTCCAGACGCCTGCTGCTCGAGTCGCTCCGGTCCGGTACGGTGAAGTCACTAGGCCCCATGATTTGCAGGCTAGTGCGTCCCCCATGTCATCGGTCGTCAATCTTCCCTTCGCTTCCGCGTTGCGAGACCTTCACAAGTCTGACTCGACGGAAGGTCCCTGCCAGCGGCCTGCCAGATCCCTGCTGCACCCCTGCTGCACCCCTGTCCGATCCCTCAGCACCGCTCCACCCAAGAGGGCAAGGCGCGCTCCACTCTTGCCCGAAAGAGTCCAGGCAAGCTCCCGTTGATTTGGCTTTAACTGCTTTTCGCCGTCACCAAGTCTGAGCGGTCTGGCGACGGAAGAAAATAGTCACCGATTGACCAGAGAAGTGTCTCTGAGCGACCTTAGTGAGAAAGCATCATGTCGCTACTGCATCCTCCTCCCCTGGCCCCTGACATAAGTTCCCGTCGGGACACGGCAAAAGTGTTCCTCCAGCAGCAATTGGGCCCCGGTCTCCCATGTCTTTTGCCGCGGGGGATCTGATCGGACTGGTCATGGTCTCATGGATACGAAGTCACCCCCCATCCCCTCAATCCTTCCTCGACGCAGGAGTACGCAAAAATAGCCTCGCCTTTGCGCGCAGTGACCTTGCCTTGCCTTGCCTTACCTTACTTGATTCTGACTAATACTGCTTGAAATTCGAAGCTACCGTACGGGATACGATGCTAAATTGAGACAGCCTGGTTGACATCGTGACCATGATGCTATCGCGCGTTAGTTTTAATTTCCAGCGCGTCTTGAAATCATGCTACATCCACGTGGGATTAGGGATTACCAGCGCTGAGTACAGCGTACCTACATCTAGCCTACCTATGCCCGCTGCAAGACGTAAGTTTGCCCCTGAACGGTGATAGTTCCGGGTAGTCGAACTCGTCGTGTCTTAGAATTCAACGGCAGGAAAAATACGCCCTCATTTGTGCGGAGTACGAGTGCTCGGTAAACGACAAAGGAAGAAGATCTTTAGCGGCAGTGGCTCGAGTGGTAGTTAGTGGCGACGGGAGTATCCAGCGTTCCGATGGACATTGAGAGCACAGTCACACAACGACTGAAATTTACTTTCATCCACAGCACAGCCGAGTGGAAAAGGTATCGTATTAGATCATGATGGGAATTCTGTCAGCTCTCTGTGCAACGTGCAATCCAAGATTCTTTGTGGAGAATAGGGAACACAAATCCCGGAGTGTCCGATAGATACGAGAGACATGCATTGCAAGGCAAAGGCTTTGGGTGCAATTTTAACTGTTGGTTGGGGATGCTTCGGACAAGCGACTCTGCCCAGGGGAACCCTACGATATCAAGACTAAGGCCTTTGGCGTGCTTGTCGTCAGCTGCGGAAGTCGTACAGGCCTCCAGGGTGATTTGATATTTTACCTTACCTTACCTTACCTTTAGGTTCTTAGGCCGACGTACCCGCAACTTGGCAGACTTGCATCATGCTCAGCCTGATGCCGTGGTTTTGCCTTAGCTCTAGAAGTTTGTGGATGGGATCTCGAGATCCCGAGCAGAGGAATATCCGACATCTCAAAGTCAAATATGCCGGTCGGGCCACGAAAGACTTCGGTTCCAAGCCTTCGGGCTCTCTCAGCCTTTGGAGATGGAGACGAGCGTGCAGCACGCTGAATGTCGGGCGCTTAGCATGAAAACAAGTGTAACAATGCTCGCCACGAGGTGATGTAGTCACGAAAAGTCTTTTAGCATCGACTTAACCCATTCAATCGTAGTATCAGCATCACCAGATCGCAACTCCGCAACGTGACGGATCATGGCCCTGTGTCCCCGACTCCCCTGTCGATCCTTTCACGTTGACATTCGCTGCCGTTGCGCCTGGCGCGCGAGGGTGAGTCGGTAGGCTCTCCAGCATGACCTCAAGAGGCTAGACTTCAGGGGCATGAACGGAATGGCTCTGGGGTGTCTCATCATTCATCTCGATCTACCCGTATTCTCAAACAGCCTCCATCCATCATCACCCATGATCCGGAGGCTAAGTTCCATAGAACCGAGGACTACTCTGCGAGGATCAGCCGCCCAGAGCCAACACGGCAACTTGGCGTCGAGACGTAAGCGGGCGGCGTCAGGCACATGCAGGCCTTCAGCTGGGTCTGAGAAATCCAGAGAGCGCCACAAAGCCTTGCCACTGCGTTGCTTGACTTCGCTTCTGCTCCAAAGGGTCGCTCCTTCTCTCTTTGGCAGGCACGGCAGGCTGAAAATGCAGAGCACGGCGATTTCCATCTAGCTTCGCGCTCTGTTAACCACTACCCGCATAAACAACGTGTCGCACAAGTCTTCTTTCGTTTCTCGGGCTCCCCAAAAAGGAGACTTTATGGTTCCATGTGGCATTTGGAAACTCACGTGGAAATCAGCTGATTTCCTTTGTTCTCGAAGGTCCCAGCACCAATGGAGTGGGATTGCCACGCAAAACCGTGCACCGGCGCCACTTTGACTCTATGGGAAAATTTAAATTCATCGGTCATCATTGCCCTTCGTGGTTAACGTCGACTATGTCCAGGCTCGCTAATCGGTTCGCGTGGATTCCACGTGAGAGCATATCGTTTTCTTTGTTTACAAAGCCCTATCTCGTGGGGAAAGGTGTCTTGCACCAAGAGATCGGGACCACCAGAAAACTGTGTTTGGACGCAAAAGTTGACTTTACGAAAAGCAACACAGGACTTTGCACTATTCCACCTATTTCTTTTTATTTCATCGTATTATGTTTCCTCGTGGAATCCACGTAGAACTCGCTAGCTCCTGTTCTTTGTTCACAAAGGTCTTGCGCTGGAAGCCGTTACTGCCACCCAATGGTATGGAGGGTCAAATCCAGGCAACATGAACTGTATCTCTGGGGTTTAGGAAGTATCTGGAAAGGACTGGAGACTATAGTTGCTCCGTCTGACCTTTTCAATCACAATCGCACCCAGCCAAAACAGTGGTTCTCACATGGAGCTCTAGTAAAAGTGGTTCCAGTCGCTTTGACTACCATGCGAGAAAACCTTACGCGAAAGGTCATTCGTCCACCAAGAGACTACCCCAAATCAAGGCAACATAGCCTCGAAAATGCCACGACTTGATTAGACTCTCTTTCACGGAGTACAACGAGGATAACAAAGTAAGTATTCTATCATGTGCTATATCGTCTATGCGCCCTCGGAGAATGAAGACCGTTCCACCACGCCCCTTAACTCCTTCTTCCATGCAACGCTGGACGGCCTCAAAGCCTCAAAGCTCCACTGATCTCAATCTTTACTGCTCCGGTCTTTTCGTCCCTACCCGAGTATCGAACACCGCTTAGATCCTTCAATATCCAATCGGCTCCTGCCTCCTTCACCTGCTCGATAGAGTGGGTTGTCGTCAGTCCGACAACCTTGTATCCGGCTACCTTACCAGCTCGGATTCCAGCAGGTGCATCTTCTAGCACCAGCATTGCAGCCTCAGGATCCAACCCTAGGAGCTTCGTACCCAGTCTATAGCATGTCGGATCCGGCTTCCCAATTTCCACATCCTCCGCGGACACCAGTTTCTTGGGAAAGGGGAGTCCCATCACTCTGAACCAAGCTTCCACGAGGACCCGGGTACCCGATGTTACAATCGACCATGGCGCTTTTGCTTTCTCAAGGGACGAGAGCAGGTTCCTTGAACCAGGAAGTTCCACCGCATCTGCTGCGTACTTCTTAGGGATAATTTGCTCGACGTGGCTCACATCTAGCTTGATTCTTAACATCGATCAACAGTGTGGACATTTGACTTATATACTCACAATCCCAATTAGCTTTGCTCTCATCGTATAGCTTTATTGTTGAATTTATTCAACGGATTGACTAGAGTTCGATTGCTACGAAAAGTGGTGCGAATATATAGAGGGGGGATGCCAAGCCACTAAGCAGGCGACAGTGAAAACTCAACACTCCCCCTCACTGCGACTGCTCCCCCACGACCCTAAAACCACAACCTCATTTTCTCACTCAAATCCCTATACTCTCAAAGGAATGGCCACCTCTGTGGGCTTCCGATAAGTGCCTTGTAGGCCCGTAATGCCTCTGCGTGGAGGGCTTCTGAAGTGGAATGGCCACCTTTGTGGGCTTCCGTGACTGAAACGCCACCTCTGTGGGCTGGCTTCCGTTACTGCCTCCGTAGAGGGCTTGTTTGCATAGTCTTTAACGTCCTCTCAGCATGGACGGAGTCAATCCGCAGCGCCTTTGCGCTGACCGGGCTCATAACCTGTTGAATTTATTCAACGGATTGACTAGAGTTCGATTGCTACGAAAAGTGGTGCGAATATATAGAGGGGGGATGCCAAGCCACTAAGCAGGCGACAGTGAAAACTCAACATTTATGACGTCTATAGTCCTTCTTCCATGAGATGCTGCCAATATTACATTGGGGTCTACACCCAGTTCCTCGCCTACGCTGCAACAGGTGAGACTTGAGCCATGAGACCGCCCGAGATTTCGCACCGACCTGTACCAATGCTTTACAATAGCATTTGTAGAATCTATAACAGTCCCATCCATATCAAAAAGTAGCCCTGCAAAGTAGTGCGTTTCTGCAGGGCTGGTAAAAGTCGGCCCATCATCGATTGACGGCATATTCTTCAAGCGTCACACAATGAGACAACGATGAACAGACGGTCTATAAATACGGGAAGGTGATACTCGAGCTGCGTCCTTTCAAAGATTTCAACACGAGATCTGACCGTCTAGATATAATATTTTTGATAGGCTTCGGCAGACTTGCCTCGGACAACGAATTCCGGCTAAGTTCAACGGAGGCGGAAAAACGAATTACTGCGCAAAATCTTGGCACACAGCGACACGAGGTGCACGCAGTGGAAACTTTTTGAAGCTAGCAGTGTCTGGAGCATCTATCACCAGTAATGGTCAAAATAAGTACGTGCGTTTGATGAGCTGTTGAGACCCCATATTAATCAAGGTGGGCAGAACAAAAGTCGAAGCGTACGCCAGTCAGGCTGAGGCACAAGATCGAGAAGGCGGGCGCAGCGAAACAACGGAAGCAACGCAAGGAAGCCAAAAATGTACGGCATTTCCCCCATTGATCAGCAGGACGGAGCTATCCTAGGATGTGCGTCATGGCTAATGGTCTCAACCAGAATCCACAATGGCGGTCACGATTGAAGAAAGACCCGGGCATCCCCAACCTATTCCCTTACAAGGATCGACTACTTCATGAGATCAAAGAGAAGAAGCGGTTAAAAGAGGAGGAGTTTGTCAGGAAACGAGATGAGGCAAAGGCAAGAAAAGGAATGGTAGAGGCCGCAGTAGATGAGGACGTTCCCGACGCCGCCGAAGCCGATAGCGAAGAAGTGCTCCTTGACGACGAGGAAATGGACGAAGATATAGACGACGGTTCCGCAAACCCTATGGCGGCGCTCTTAGCATCCGCAAAAGCACGTGCGGCTGAATATGAAGAAGCATCAGAAGACGACGAGGCAATGGACGAAGACGACTCGGAAGGCAGTCTCGAGGTCGACTCCACACCCACCACCAGCATCGCGCACTCCCTAGAATCCTCCCGCCGCGCCTTTGACAAGGTATTCAAAACCGTCCTCTCCTCCGCCGATATCCTCCTCTACGTTATCGACGCCCGCGACCCCAACGGCACACGCTCGCGGGACATAGAGCGACAAATTACCGCCCTGGACGGCGGCTCCAAACGCCTCATCCTAATCCTTAACAAAATCGACCTCGTTCCCCCACCCGTTCTGAAAAACTGGCTCCTCTACCTCCGCCGTTATTTCCCCACCTTACCCCTTCGCGCCAGCAACCCCGCGCCCAATGCGCGAACATTCGATCATAAGGCCCTCACCGTGAAAGGTACATCAGAGACGCTGCTGCGCGCTCTGAAGACTTACGCCAGCGGCCGCCAACTCAAACGCAGCATCAGCGTCGGTGTAGTCGGCTACCCAAACGTCGGCAAATCCTCCGTCATCAACGCCCTGACATCGCGTCTGGGTGGCAGTGGGAACGCCGGATCTCGAAACAACAGCACCGCTTGCCCTGTTGGCGCTGAAGCGGGCGTGACGACTGCGCTGAGGGAAGTCAAAATTGACAATAAGCTCAAGTTGCTGGATTCACCGGGAATAGTCTTCCCGTCGGCAGCGGAGGGGGAGAAGACGAGTAGGAAGGACGAGCAAGCCAGGCTCATCCTCCTGAACGCCATGCCGCCCAAGCAGATCTCAGATCCCATCCCAGCTGTGTCGTTGCTGTTGAAGAGGCTTTCGTCATCGCAGGAGTCGATGAAGAAGCTGATGGATGTTTACGGCTTACCGCCTCTCATGACCACTGGGGAAGACGCAACGACGGATTTCTTGGTACACGTTGCGCGTAAGAGGGGCAGGCTGGGGAAAGGTGGGGTGCCGAATATCAACAGCGCGGCTATGACTGTGCTGATGGATTGGAGAGATGGGAGGATCCAAGGGTGGGCTGATGCGCCTGTCATTGGGGTTGCGGATGCGAGTAAAACGGCTGATGCGGCTGAGGAGACGGGAGATCGGAAGGAGATTGTCAAGGAGTGGGCGAAGGAGTTTAAGTTGGAGGGGTTGTGGGGGAATGGGGCTGCGGATGGGGAAGAGGTCATGCAGGTATGAAGGGGTTACGGACGGAGTGTTTGCATGGCGCTTGGAGTTTCTTCCTGCTTCGGCATAGATATTGCGGTAGCAAGGCAGGGATCTTTCGTAGACGTGGTGGAATCTCACCCGTTCTACTTTGATTACCAATGTTGGGCAATGACACCGCCCGTTGAGAGCCCCTTTCAGATGAGCGTCAAAGACTTTCTTGCAAGTCTACGCCGACTTACCGTTTCATGGCCACCTCGAGGCTTCAGTCCTTCCATCTTTGATGGCGCATGCAACTTTGCAAGCTATGCCTCGGGAACTTGTGATCGCACGCAGATAGTCCGCAATGAGCTCTCGAACCCGCCCCGGATCATCTTCGACAACAACATCGCGCACCTCGAAATACGAAACCGACTCCAAAAGCACCAGCGAATCCAGTATCCAGCGTTTCTGCTCCCACGGTCCACCTTGTGTGTCATCCGACCACGATATCTCCACGACCCGCAAGGCCGGCAACGCGGACAGGACTCGACAGGTCTTTTCGGCGTTGATCTTGGTCTGGTGGCAGTACTCGGTCAAGCCAAACGAAGGGTATTCTTTCAGCAGACTGTCGCAGAGGGAGAAGCGGAGGTGGAAGCGGCACATGTGCAACAGAAATGACTGCTGTTTCAGAGCCGCGAGGCTGTTCAGCAGGCGGAAGAAGTTGAATTGGTAGCTTATGCCGACTTTCCAGGTGTTTTCGCCGTAGAAGACTCGTTTGGCTTCTTCGGCGATCTGTTTGTTTAGGCGCAGGATGCTGGGGTAGAAGGTGTATGCTGCGGAGGTGATGAGGAGGCGGTCGAAGGGGTAGGCGCGGGGGCGCTGCTTTGTTAGGTGGCGGTATATTTCTAGGCGGATCTCGATGGGGAGGCGGAGGAGACCGGGCGGCTTGGGGGGAGAGGAGGACGCCATTGAGGACATGAGATGTTTGTGACCATGAGTTGCTGTGCCTGCGACGGGTCGTGTTAAGCTGCTAGGTGCAGTCTTATGGCATTACATCTTCGTTGTCTGTGACAAGGCGGACGAAGGCTTGAGGGGAGGGGGTGGACAACGACGCCCCGCAACGCAAGGGGTCCAGTCCTACGCGAGATCGAAA
Source organism: Umbilicaria muhlenbergii (assembly GCA_000611775.1). Classification (NCBI taxonomy): domain Eukaryota; kingdom Fungi; phylum Ascomycota; class Lecanoromycetes; order Umbilicariales; family Umbilicariaceae; genus Umbilicaria; species Umbilicaria muhlenbergii. The sequence goes on from KK106984.1 coordinate 1,199,122, forward strand.
CGCGCTAATCCGGACGCGACAGCTTTTCGTACTGCATGCCCGCAGCAGTGTATCAGCAATAATTCGCTGGTCAGTGGGATGACGGGAGTGTCTTCAGCTTCTCGTGATGTCCGGCGCATGGTGCTACCCACAAGCATGTGCTCCCGCGATATCAGAAGGGCGTGGCATTCTGACGCCCGTGGGGGACAATTCGCTCAATATCGGTAGCGGTCCCAATCCCAATAGTAGGAAACGCAAACGAAGTGGTGGCGATGATCAAGGTGACGTCGGGGAGCCTTTCGTCTTACGAGTAAGAGCCTCTTCTCAATCTCCTTGTTGAGGGTCCCAACTGGTAACACTTACTCGATTAAGCCCCACCCATCGTCTCCGTTCGACAAGCCATTGCTACTTACACCACGATTGGTGCTTTGTCGATCCCTCTTACCTTTATCATGTCTCGATCCTGTCACATCCTCAAGTCCGTTCCCTGCCACACGCCTCTTCTCAACAGCAAGCCTCCCGTCACTTGAAGCCCCGCTGCACGAGGAACGACGCCCTAAAGAATCCACTGTCTTGATCGCTGAATTAGAAGGACATGGGTCTCTTTACGCCGTGGAGAGAGTACAGCATCGTATATACGCTCTATGCAAGCTGGGTGACTGGGTAAAATTGGAGGATTTTGACAAGTCGGTTTCGAAAAGCTTAGGTACTGTTTCTCGACCGGCACAACGTCCGAGGCAGAACAGCCCTTCAAAGAGCGATTGGTGGAGCAATGCAGCTATAGAGGTCTATGACACAGACTCGAATAGCCAAATGGATGTATGGAAAGGGAGACATGCCCGGAAAATACAGCTTTGCATGCAGCGGCCACGACGCGAGCTTCAACCAGCGGACTCTGAGCCTTGTGAGAAGGGACATTTGAACCACCAAGTTTCCGAGAACCTAGTACAGGAGCGCATTGTGACGGACGGACATCAACTAGGAGATTGTGGAGCGCTACTTCCAGAGGAGATATACGAAATGATTCGGGTACAATACCAGGAAGCGCTTTACATCTCAAAGGTAACAGATTTTGCTCACTTTGTTTTGAAAGGCTCTAATTGCAGCAGACATCACTGGCATACTTTGCAAAAGGTCCTTTATCGCGAGCCCGCGCTGCTATCTCAAACCAAGCTGGCTCGTCACCAATGGCTTCCGACCTCATCGAGTTCTTGCGATCCATCATTTTGGCGCTTCCTAGTCTGGACACGAAGTATCGGAATGCTTTGCCCAGTCTGGTGCAAAATCTGCCTGCTGTGGATTTCTCTGAAGAAGACGTGGGTCAAATTTCGGTGTCACTAGGCGGCGCGGGGCGCAAGCTTAAGCAGAGGAAGAAAGTATGGAAGAATGGCTTGTTTCCAGGTGAAGAACAGTACCTTGCAAAGTGGTGGGTCCAAAGGGATCTGTCTGGTGGTGGCGGTGAGGGTAGAGATGCAGAACTCAAGAGACTCCTCATTGAGCAAAGAGTAAGAGAGACGGAACTACAAATGATAGTCATCCTCGAGACTCTTGCCCTCGAAGCGTTGGAAGCCAGTACCAAAATGATCGAGGGTTCTTCAACCACTGTTGCCAACGACGAGGACGACTCTCGATCAAAAAAGAAGAAGCGCAAGAAGCCGCAAGACCTGAATACACTGTTGGAGCTGCTCATGGACAGGCTTTGCATTTGGCAATCGATGGGCCACGATGAGGCCAAGCTTTCCGAGACAAACTCGAACGTAGAATTCAAGCAAGGTCGTGACAACACAGCGATGAAAAGTCAAGGCAATGATCGATTGCGTGACTTCTGTATCGAGGTTGTTGTCCCATTGTATGTGATGTCCTTGCGAGTGGAAAGCCACAAGACTGACAGTACACAGCTATGGGGCACGCTTGCCTGAATTGTCTGCTACCATCTGCCAAAAGCTTGGTGGACCAACAATCCCATCTCCAGTGCGCAAGCCATTGGCCAAAGCGGCCAGTACTTCTCACGTGCTGCCTCGACCGGGTGCCCCAATGCAGCGGCCACAGATGCGAAAACCTCGTAAGACTCTTGAGCGCGTATTGACTGATGAAGCGTCTGTCCCCCGGAGGCCCCACCCGTCGTTGTCACGATCTGCCACGGACTCGATGATACCGGGCTTGAAACGCGAGACTAGCGACACATCGTTAGCAGCCGTTCCGGTGGACAGGAGCGGTATCCAGAAATCCAAACGCTTCAGTCAGCGCGAAGTCGATCTCAGCGCTGTGTCTCAGGCCACCGAAGCCAAGCTGAAGAAGAAGGCAAGCGTGGAGCAGGAATTGAAAGGGGCCATTGCGGCCTTGAAGAGACCAAATCCACGACTGGCAGTCAAGGAGCTCGTAGAGTCCGCAGAGAGACGAGCAGCGGGATCTGGGTCGAATGCGAGAAGTAGGTGAACCGGTAGCACCGTTATTTTGCATAGTCTAATCTCAAGCAGAATCCAAGCATCCGGTCAGAAATCCCTTCGCACAAAGCGTCCAAGTTATAGCTACACCCAAGGGCAACAGGCGGAAGGATGTGTTTGGAGGCCTCCCTCGCCTTCCTCAATCGTCGCTGGTCAAGCCCGAGGAACTGGAGGCAGTTCCACCATCCAGCGATGCCAGGATTCCTTCGTCATCCGTACGTCGACCGGCAGTACCCAAGTTCCCTGTTGAAGAGCCGCGAGTACCGCAATCGGTGAGGAAACAGTCACGGCCAATGATAGAGCAGACCCCGACTCGCAGATTGTCCGGTAGTGGCAGGTTCTCCTTCATCCCACAAGGCGGCGGTCTTGTCGAGGAAGATGAACTGTGCCAATCTTCACCAGAATTGCCCAGGTTCAAGCCTCCGCTCGCTACATTCAATTCACTTGGACCCCTTTCGCAAAGGACTACTCCACAGTTGTCACCTGCCGCACTCGAAATCCATCAGCGAACCCCATCTAGGAAAGTGCCGCTGGCTCCAATAGGCGTTGGCCGGGGTCAAGGAATACAAGAAACGCCTGTAAAAGCCTCCATGACGATTGACATACGTTCAGGGGCTGTGACCCAACATGTATCGTCCGAGTTGGAGCCTGTTGATGTTGATGAATCCATCTATGAATCTTTGGGATGGGACGACGAGATTGACGATTTAATGTAGGGAGGATGTACGGTGTTTACATATGGCGCTGGCGTTTTAGGGTGGTCTATACATGGGGGCCGGAGTACGAGTACAGCCGTCCGAAGTCGGCGTCGCATTTGATACCCTCCAGCTTGATGGCATAGTCACGAAGCACGAATCAGTCCTAGAGACGTTGTAAAGACAAGCCAATGATAGAAGACGCGTCCAGCGCCTGTAGTTCGCGTAGCAAGCCCTGGCTGCACGTCGGTCCATTCGCAGTTGGGTTTCCGTTATCATGCCCTCCACTCTTAAGCTTTCCAGCTCGCCTTCTGCGCATATGCACCTGTACTCGTACAACTAAGGCCCAGATGGATCCCAGAACAACCTCACCGAATTATCTTACTCAGAACCAAGCCTCTGTGGCCAGTTGATCCTTCGATCCAAGACTGCTCCGTCACCACCCTTTTCCAACTCCACCTTCGACCTCTCTCACTATGCCCAAACCACCCCGCAAGAGCAACGTCTCCATAGTACCAGCCACTGGCGACGAAGGCACACCCTCGAAAGAGAAGGAAAAGGAAAAGGAAAAAGATGGCATCAGTATTGAGGTAAACCCCCTTCTCCACATCATCAACCTCATCCAACACTTGGAACCCATTGTTTCGTCCGATCTCTCTACTCCCCTCTCACACAGAATACATCCCAAGACGAACACAATTGACCTTTCCACCTCAATTCTTTACAGGACCTCTCCCTCCCCCGAACAATGGTCCAACGCCTCGCCAAAGGCGTCCTCCCACCCAACACGCAAATCCAAAAAGACGCCATCACAGCCATGTCGAAAGGCGCCACCGTCTTCGTGAACTACCTCTCCAACGCGTAACCCTCCCTACCTTCCAACCCCCCCCTCCACCATCAACCCCCCTGGCCCGTTCTCCTTGCTTACACCTATTCCTGGCACACAGAGCAAACCAACACACGCACGCATCCGCCAAAAAAACCATCACACCAGGGGACGTCCTCCTCGCCATCCGCGACCTCGAATTCGACAATTTCACCCCGCGCCTGGAAGCCGAACTCGCCAAGTTCAACCAGGTGCAGACGGGGAAGCGGAATGAATACCGCCGGAAAGTGCGCGAGTCGGGGGTCGGGGCTGCGAAAAATGGCGGCGCGGGGGCGGGGGCAGGGAGCGGGCGGGATGAGGTGATGGTGGGGAATGGGGGGGAGGAGGAGGGGAGGGCGAGTAAGCGGGTTCGGAGGGAGGAGGGGAATGCGGAGGGGAGGGAGGGGGTGCAGAATGGGGTGGAGATGGGGAAGGGGGAGGAAGGGCAGGGGGCTGATGATACGGTCGATGAGGATGAGGGCGAGGGGGAGGGGGAGGGGGAGGGGGAGGGAGAGCCGGAAGGGGAGGTGGGCGATGATGTCGAGGACGAGGAGGAGGAAGAGGAGGGGAGTGGCGAGGAGGGGGAGGAGGGGGATGTGGATGTCGTTGATAGGGACGAGGAGGCGAGCGATGAGGCGTTGGATGATGCCGAGGATAGCGATTGAAGCCGGCTTGGGGCAGGTAGCCTGCTACTTTTTGGAAGGGTTCGAGTGCATTGCATGGTGTTTGGTAGAGTGGGAAGACTATCCCGGAAAAAATAGTGTCACGTTCGTAAAGCAGATTGGTTTGATGTTGATGAGTATTGTAAGATTACCACATCAGATATCGTTACGACATCAAACGACCATCTCGACTCTACATCCTTACCAGCGACAAGATTCGCTCTCCCGCAACGCCCTCCAACCTCCCACCCCTACAGCCTCTCCCCCTTCTCCATCTTCATCGCCCCATACTTCTTCAACCGAATCGCCTGCACACTAATAAACCCGCCCGTCTCACTCGGCTCAAAACTCCCAATCTCATCCATACTACTCTCACTCATATCATACAGCTTCTCCGTCTGACTACTCCTCCCCAACACGCTAAACCCCCCCTTATACACCCTGCACCGCACCTGCCCATTCACATGCGTCTGGCTCGCCACGATCGCCTTCTCCAGGAACTCCCGCTCCGGCGAGAAGTACAGCCCGTTGTAGAGGACTTTGGCGTACGCGAACGTCACGAATTGGTCGCGCAGGGCACGCACTTCCCGGTCGAGCACGAGGCCTTCGAGGTCGAGGTGCGCGGAGCGCAGGCAGGTGAGACCGGGCGTTTCGTAGCAGCCGCGGGATTTGAGGCCGATGAAGCGGTTTTCGACGATGTCGATGCGGCCGACGCCGTGGCGGCGGGCGATGGTGTTGACGGCGAGAAAGAGGTCGAGCGGGTCGGTGAGAGTTTTCGAACTACCGTTCTCCGTGTAGACGAGTTTGGAGGGGAGGCCTTTGTCGAAGAAGAGGGTGAAGTCTTCGGGGGTGTCGGGGGCGCGGGTGGGGTCGACGGTCAGTTTCCACATGTCGGCTGGGGGGGTGGTGTCCGGGTCTTCGAGGATGCCGGCTTCGTAGGAGCAGTGGGCGAGGTTTTCATCCATGCTCCAGGGTTTGGACTTGGTGGATGTCACGGGGATGTTTTGCTGGGAGGCGTAGTCGAGGAGGTCGTTGCGGCCGGCGAAGCGGGTGTAGAATTCGGGGATGCGCCAGGGGGCGATCACTTGGATGGTGGGTTGGAGGGCGTAGAAGGCGAGTTCGAAACGCACTTGGTCGTTGCCTTTGCCGGTGCAGCCGTGGGAGACGGCGACGCAGTTTTCTTTCTGCGCGACGGCGATTTGGGAGCGGGCGATGACGGGGCGGGCGAGGGATGTGCCTGGGGGGAGAGTCATCGCGTTAGGGGAATTCCAGAGCGGGGAGTAAGGGGCCACTACACGTACCAAGGAGATAGACGTTCTCATAGATGGCATTGCACTGGACGGCGGGGAAGCACAGCTCTTCGATGAACTCCCGGCGCAGGTCTTCGACGTAGACCTTTTCGGCACCAATCTTCAGTGCCTTCTGCTTTGCGGCCTCAAAGTCCTCTTTACTTCAATCTTAGCATCGACCATCCAGCGATGTCTCTCCAAGAATGCGTACCTTCTTGCCCAACATCGGCCACTGCCCGTCGTTGTTAGCAAGGCTGAGTCATTGCGAGTGCAGACTGTAGAGAGGGCTTACTGAAGCAAATGACACTGTAGCCCTTCTCGATGAGCCATGCCACTGTGGGAAAGTCAAAAAGGGCGTGTAGAGAGCATTCGTCCGCAATTGCCTACATATACAACTCGTGTCCAGTCCACCACTGTATGCAAGACAAACCTATTCCTAGGGTTAGTTTCCATCGATTGGACCCAAGACAAGAGCCTCGTACCTTTTCTTTCGCCATTTGATCCCAGTATCAGGGTTATGAATATGGTCCTTGGTGTTTTAATTGCTGTGCGACACCCAATGGCAAGTCCAGAAAGAAGTCGGAGGAGTCGGTCAAGTTTCTATATCGCAGACGAGCCGCAAGCAAACGATTTTCCCTTGGGCGGCCAGGACGGCCTTCGGTTTTATCGGCGAATGCCAAGGAAGTGCTTATCTTAGCGTCCGTTCTCGCTCCGCAATCCAAAAGTTCATTCGCAATGGAAGGTTGACCAACAGCGCCGTCGGAAAATCACACATGCCCGCCTGCTCACATCGCCAGAGACTATATCTTGGGGCACTTTGGGCGGCGTGCAGCTGCAAGAAAAATCCGAGTAGGAAGTTCTGCTTCTAACTGGCCGAGCTTGTAATCCATGTAATCCATGCACGCAATCCTGCTCCGTGCTTGCCAATTACTCTGTTGACCATGTTCACCCCAGTCTTCCCCACCTGGCTCTTCCCATGTTTTTCTTAAGGCCTCTGAAAGGACGTCAAATCTGCAGAATACGCTTTCAGTCTTTTCGAGTATTGTTCTCAGATGGCTATGCAGTTCTGAGACGCTTCTCACTGTTGAAATGATTTCGGTAAAGACAGACTTATTGCTAAAACAAAGGAGAATTCGCCTAATTATGAGGCCATGGCTGAGGAGCCTGAACCCCGAAATCCACCCTGAAATCTAACCCCGAAATCACCCCGATAAGCGACTGCCGTAAGCCGGCAGCGCCTAAATTCAACACTCACGCCACTAAAAACAAACTGAAGCATCTGAGGTGTATATCAACGTCTATCAAGTATTGCGGCTATTTGCTTTCTGGTACTTGCTCTTGGGGCTCATGGGACATTCTACCGACCAAGGTGGTCATTACCTTTCATGTTCATGACAGAGGACGAATAACGTCTAGATTGGTTGACGAGTACATTCTACTGAGGCCAAGGCTAGTTATTATTATTGGTATGATGGCTCGCCTCGATCTCATGTGCATTCTAGCTTATATCATGACCAGCGAAGTATTTGATATGCAGCCCCTCGCTCTGCAGCCCTGATGCAGAGCTAGCAGTTATTTGGTAGCATCGAGGATAGTAGGGCTTCCTCAAGCTCTTAAAGATTCAGGATCCTACAGTGTACCTGAGTGATCGATTGCTGTGAACACCTAAGGGATGGGCTCAATCCATTCGGGACTCATTGACATATCTTATACTGGCAAAGTAAATCTTTATGAAAACATAAGTGTCCTTGCTTCCTAGAGAAAATAATCTAGCAGTGAACGAAGGGTGACTGATCTGAACGCGGTTCTCCGACATCTTAGCTGGCTTGGCACTCTATGCCTAATTCGGATAGCGTGGTAATTATTGGCCGCACAAACTGACTGTCGCCGTTTACAAGGAACCTGATGAGTATACAGTTACTGTCCACTTGCTAGATCATTCAATATGGCGGACTCTCTATTGTATGCAATTTCTTGCGCTCACAGATACTGATCTTTCTGCTAACGATTCGTAGGAAAGAAGTGCCACTCAAAGCGGTGCAGGTGGAAGCATTGGTACGGCATTTTAGACGGCGCTACACGCTGCAGTTCGATGTTGAGAGATCGCATGGCTAATGGGAGACTAGGTGGTGATGAAAATCATTAAGCACTGCTCTCAAGCCTTCCCTACTACCGCGACCGGCTTCCTTGTGGGCATGGACGTAAGCGGTACCCTACAGGTTACGAATTCTTTCCCCTTCCCCACGGTCGAGATCCCGAACACAGACGGACACCATGACAACAACGCGGCTTCGAATCTCGCCGCCGCAGCACCTCGTGCTAAAATCAATGCTGCGTATCAGAGCGAGATGATCAGGCAACTGAGGGAAGTTAACGTGGACGCGAACAATGTTGGGTGGTACACAAGCGCGAACATGGGCAATTTCGTCAACCTCAATATGATTGAGAATCAGTACTATTATCAAAAGGAGTTGAATGAGCGGACTGTGGCCATTATACACGACGTTAGCCGAAGTTCTCAAGGAAGCCTAAGTCTGCGGGCCTTCAGACTATCTCCTCCTTTCATGGCAGCATACAAGGAGGGGAAGTTCACAACGGAAAGGTCAGTGGGTAGACATTGGTATGTCGAAGCTCAATGCTAAAGAAGCGCACAGTCTACAGAAGAGCAATCTTCGTTACCAGGACATATTGGTGGAACTGCCTCTAGTCATTCACAACTCTCACCTACTCACATCGTTCCTCCATCAATTACCGTCGGCACCTCCGACTGAAGAACTCAACTTCCCGTCGAACCTTGCTGCTCTCACGAAAGATGCGAATACACCGCAACAACCACTCTACCCAAACTTCGATTCCCTGGACCTCTCCATCGACCCCTTCCTGGAGAAAACGTGCGACCTTCTTCTCGAGAGTATAGAAACACACCATACCGAATTGAACAACTACCAATACTATCAACGCCAACTAGGCCGTGAGCAGGCAAAGATCACAGCATGGCAGCAAAAGAGGAAGGCGGAAAACGCTGCTCGCACTGCGTCGAAGCAAGATCTACTACCTGAGGACGAGTGGACGAAGCTGTTCAAGTTGCCCCAGGAGCCGAACAGACTCGAGGTACTTCTAAACTCAAGACAGGTCGAACAGTATGCCAGACAGGTAGATGGTTTCACGGCCAGTGTCACCGGGAAGATGTTTGCAGTGAAGAGCAATCTAATCCCAGGTGAGCTCGAATCATAGATACGGTGGTATGTGGTTGTATTGCGCAATGCATCGGCATCAAGGGGTTTGTTCTACGCGGCCATGTCATCGGCGTTCAAAAGGGTTCTAGATCCCCTGGTATTGGCCAGTCTGGACTGGTAAAATAGCAATAGTGGGTGGCGCATGATAGAACTCACCGAGCTAGTGATGTGCTACCAGCTTCTACGACATAGTAATGAACTTTCTCTTCAAGCAATGCACGTGTTGACGTAGCGTCCTTGGAGAAACTAGAACTTACATGAACACAGAGCCTTATGATTAAGGCCCTGCGAATGCTACGGTAAAGGTCAATATGTAGAAATGCCTCAGACTCGCGCCTTCGACGCAAAATGTCTCATCATAACCTAGACCTTGAAACCCTATGTAGAGGCGATAGCGAATTCTGAAAGATGTCTCCAGCCGACACTGCTCTGCAACAAAAACGAATATCTTCTCATGGGCTGAAGAGGATTTAAAGAGTAGAAATCACATGGCAGGTCCAAAAAATCCCAAAAAACATAAAACATACAACAGCAGGGATTCGCTGGTGGTTACCCACCCAACTACTGATCTGCCGATCTCAAGCTTATGTATGGCAGAGCGGACGGGATGCCCAGTATCTCATGGGTCTTGTTAATATTGCTCCATTAAGTGATGGCTGCGGTGCCGTTTTAGGCTCCCATGAGCCCAGTTGTGGCTCCTTTTGGTCTTAACGCTGGAATTGTAAACATAGCTGCTTTAGCACATTGCTTCCTGACCCTTGTGTTGGCTCATGCGCCGCCTCAGGTACTCAGCTGAGCGCTTACATGCAGCTACCAGGTTCAGGCTCGTATCAGCAGGCAGGAATCTGAACTGACACCTGAGTATTCCCGTGGTGCGCCTCCCCTTCCAGTTAGCCCTGTCCTGGACCGGCAACGCGCCCCTCACGTTGCCCGCATGTGCTGTCGCCTGAGCCACCTCCCGGGGTCGCCAGTGCCCCCTGAGTGGTCAGTCATCTGAGTGTGGGTCACTGGAGTGTCGATCACCCGTGTGTTGGTCATTTGAGGGACATGATCTGCCGGGGAGGGATATCTGACGGGCTGAGCTTCACCGCTCAACGTGAGGGAGATGAAGGAGGCAGGCCTGAAGGCAGAGTCATGCGCCGCCTCAGGTACATACCCAGCTGAGCGCTTACATGCAGCTAGAATCAAGGCATCAGTAAGGTAATCTGTGCCGGCCTCACCCCGCATGAAGATCAGGGTGAGCGCTGCCTTATGATCACGTGACTTGAGTGATTGTCACGTGACTTGAGTGATCCTGAGGATAATTCTGAGTGATCATGCCTCCTGAGAGGGTCAGCTGCTGCCTGCTTAATTTTCAGGAACCTTTACATTGCTCTTTCACAGTCATGTGCAGGTCATTATTAAGGTAGTCTGTAGTATCCTCACACAATCTGCTTCTCATTTTGTTACTGTTCACTCAGACCTGCATTTGAAGTGCTATGCTACTCAGCTGCAATGATCACTTTCAGCTTTAACATCACTGACCTCAGTTTGAAAGGTTTTTCATCACAGTCACAACTTTTCATGCTTCTTGTGTCATCATCCTTATCAGCAGCAAACTTCATCAAATGTTAACTCTGAAAATGACATCATGTCATGACAATTTTGAGCCTGATAGGGTCATGATATGACCTTGTTGAGGGTTAGAAATTGAGGAATTTTGAGGAGCCTTCAGTGAGAGAGAGTGTTGAATTTAACTGCTGTCAGCTCTCAGGCATCAGATTTCAGGGTGAGTTTCAGAGTTCAAGCCCCTCACTCATGACCTTATAATTAAGCATCTCTCACTTGTTTTTAGGAGTTAGTTGATTCATTGAATTAAATTCAACAAATATATGATAGCAATACTATAGAAAGTAGAATCAGAACTATCAGCAGGCAGTGATGCTTTTGAGCATCTGAAATGTTGAATGCTCATCTTATAACTGTTCTGACACTTCTGCAAGAAAGTGAAAACTTTTCTCAAGTCAGTGATAATACTGTCAGTAATGATTGATAACTCTGCTTCAGCAGATGTACTTAATAGCTAGTGTTACACCTCTTGAGAATCATGAGGATGGTGGAAAGAGGATTTCAAGCAGTGATTGAATGATTTAATTACTATGCTCAGTGATGTGTTCTAAATTCCGCTGGTCACACTAATAAGTAAACATTAAGTCTTTCACTGCGGGAACTGAATCCCGTCAACCCTAAGGTATTATTTCCACTGAGCTGCGTGATCACATGCAGTGTTAATTATAATTTGTGAAAGTGGCTCACCCTGAAGAGGTGATGAACTGAAGTTGAGATCAGATCAGTTAAACTCTGCTGATTTAACACAGCTGAGCTTGATTCAAATAAATTATAAAAAGATGAGTATCTAAATTGACAATCAACAAGGTTATCATTTCAATTAAGATTTAAACCTATGAAAGCTTCAATGCAACAAAACAGAGCATAGTTTTGATCTTTATTAACTTTCACTAGATTTCATCCTTGTCTCATTTAATAACTAATTACAACAGATTGCTCTTGCACTTCTGTTAATGCAGACACTGCTAGTTGTCCTACATCATCTTAATAAAAGGTCAACAGATCAGTTGCTGACAACTGATTTATTAACAGTGTATATAATTGATAATTTCAATCACACTTCAGTCCTTCTTGTAAGCACAACATAAGGAATTGTTTCTCAGTATTTGTCAGAGCCATCATATAATAGTATGACAATATGACACTAATACAACACTAGTATGACACTATGGTATGACACTATAACTTAAATATGATGACTCAACGCCTAGCGCCTTGGTATCAAGTGAAAACTCTTCACAAGGAGGTGCAGAAACCTGCTTCCTCAATGATCAGTTTTGTCATGAAATAGAAGATGTATAATCATTATTGCATTGACCTCATCATGACTATATTGTTTATGACATCTCATTCAAACACTGTTATGATGCTCTGTCATACACTCAGCCTCTTACATACTGATCACTCAGTACCTTCAGGTGAACAGTCATGTTGAAAGCAAATAAGACATGATGACATCAACACTTCAATCTCATCAGGTCAGTGAAACAGTCAATAATTAAGTTGAGGCAAGCCCTTCAATTAGCAGGTTTACATTATCAGTCATTGATACTCTTACTTTTAACATCATTGATGATGATGAACATATCACTGCAGGCAACTTTAATGACATCATTAAAGATCTTGAGGCAGTCACTGCTCATAATCAGGAGGTCATCAAGCGTCAGTGATTACAATTACAACATGTATGACAAGAAATTAAGTTTGAGGATAATAAAAAGAAGCTCTGAGAGTTTAATCAACATCTGCAAGAAGGTCCTTCAACTATGATTACAGTAAACTCAGAGAACAACACAGGTTTATCACATGAATTATAATGTTAAGTTATGACAGACATCACACCTCCCTTTTTTCAATGTCTTGTAAAGTCATGAGAGCCTCACCTTTATGCAGGAGGTGTTAAAGTCATGAGATGAAAACTTTAAAAATACCTGAATGAAATCAATCAGAATCAGGAGCTGATGTCAGAGCAATTCTTTACTGAATGAGATTTCATCATCTGAGCAGGCACCTATCTAGAGAAAATAATCATGAGTGACTGACAGAAGCAGAAGAAGCAGCATGATCATATTTAAATCATTTATAATAATTTTCTGAAGATGCTGAAGAAGAACTTATCTCCTGATGAAGACATGAATGAATGAAATATCATCACTTTTAATGCAGTTGAATTTCATAATCATGATATAATCACCTCTTGATATGACAGATTATCAGAACTCTACTGCTTTCTTTCAGCTTCACATAAGGAAATCAATGAGATGCTCATTTGAGACTGCTGATGATCAAGACTTCCTCATCATGTTTTAACTGAACTATGATGTTGAGATCTGATGCAGGTTGCAAGACAGTCAGTGCAAGAAATTTCAGCACATCTTGACATCATCATCAATCATGAACTGTTTTGAAGCTGTTCAGACACTAAAAAGGACCACTAAAACAAGATTGATGACATAAACAAAAGTACAACACTGACATCATACTATGACAGAAAAGAATTTTTCACTGAATAATAAATCTCTCACCCTCAACAATTCAATCATGAAAGAGGAAACAATTCATGAGGTTTTTATCAAGAAAGTAACTGTGATCAAAGCTGAAATTTAAATCACATATCAATTGTGAAGAAAGTGATCATGACAACAACACAGACATTCACAGGACTCTCATGCTGACAAGAAGACTTTATTCTTAAGAACAAAATGAATACATGAAAAGCAGCAGACCTCTGTATCAAGTGTAAAGTCATCAGTCATTGAACAAATAAATGTACAACAGGATGATCAACAGCAGTCATTACTGCAGTTGATGTGAATAAATGATTCACAGTCAACCTTCAGCTCATCTTCTTACTTATCATTGATGATATCTCACATCTGATATCAGAGCAGTTAGAGGGGACTTTCATATGACAAGAGATGATTCAAAGAAAAAATACTCATATATTATTGACAATGATAGTCAAGGCAATATCATCACATGATATGTTGTCAATGAACTGTCTTTACAAACTGAACCCTATGAAGCTCAAGTTAATACATGAAGCAATATGATTGACTTGTCAGAATCCGTCATATTAATTATTACAGTGTACAACATTAATGATTAATTTTATCACTATAACAGCTGCTTCTTTATCACATGAGATAATGCATCAGCTTCTTTCATCCTCAGGTTATCATTCCTAATCAATGCAAATCTGAATCATGAATATGACATGAGGAAATTCCTATGAAAAAAGGTGAGGCATATCACAGCACACTGAGTATTCATCATCAGTGAGAAGAAGGCACTGAAGAATGTTTTACATATGAACAACCTTTTCATTACAGAACACTTCATAGGACTGTCAGATTTAATAATTAATATGAAAGAATATACTCTTCAGATGAACTCATTACAGTATGACAGAAGTAACAATGTGTATGACACATTATCTCTTGAATATCATGACTTCATAGACATATTTCAGGTGACTGAGAAGCAGTCTTTGCTTGAGAGAGATTCACATGATCATGTCATTGACTTGAAATCAAGGCAGCAATCTTCATTCAGAAAGTTATACTCAATGTTCTCAGCTGAGCTCAATGTACTGAAGGTATATTTAGATGATGTCATGAAGACAAGCATAATCTGTAAATTAATATCATCTGCAGCTTCACCTGTTATGTTTATACTGAAATCAGACAGCAGCCTATGATTAGTCATTGATTATAAGCGCTTGAACAATATTATTATTAAGAATCATTACTCATTATCACTTATATCAGACATGTTGAATCATCTTCAAGGAGTTAAGAAGTTCATTAAGCTGAACTGCAAGAATGCATATAATCAAATATGAATTAAGAGTGAAGATGAATGAAAAACAGCATTCTGAACACAGTTCAGGCTGTTCAAATATCTTGTCATGTCTTTCAGTCTCATGAATGCTCCTGCTATGTTTCAAGCCTTCATTGATAAAGCGCTTGATGAGTTCTTAAACATCACATGCATGATTTACTTGAACAATATCTTGATCTTTAGCAAAGATGAGTCTAAGCATGAAGAGCATGTATGACAAGTACTAAGTGCACTACAACATCATGATCTTCATCTTAAGATCAGTAAGTGCTTGTTCAATGCAATGAAAGTGAACTTCCTAGGATTCAAGATCAACATGAAAGGCATATACATGAACTCAGAGAGGATTTAAGCTGTTGAAGAATGACTGCCCCTGAAGAACATTCATGAATTGCAGGTTTTTTTAAGCTTCATCAACTTCTTCTGAAGGTTTATAAGAGATTATTCATAAATTACAGCACTGCTGTTAAACCTCCTGAAAACAGGAAGGAATAAAAAGAAGATTAAAATTATATTAAGTTCTTTTTCAACTCACTGAACTGCTCCTCATCAAGACATTGAAGGAAAGCAGAGCAGCTTAATCTCATTGCAGAGGTTTAACACAAGTTATTCAATATGCAGCTCACAAGTTGAAGGAGAGCTACAACAAGAAAATGTCATATCTGTCTCTTTTTCACTTTCAGGAGCTGCATTGAAAGCATTTAATGCTTTGAAGGAGACCTTCATGAGTGCTTCATTATTATGCTACTTCAATGAAAACAAACTCATGAAGGTTGAAACAGACCCCTCTGAATTCATAATTAACAGAATCTTGACACAATCATCAGCAATTTAGCAAGTTAGCTCTGAGCTAGTTTTTAGCACTTTGAGCGCTCTGAGCTTCTGATCTCATGTCCCAGCTAACAGCCGCTCTTAGCACCCTTTGAGCGCTTTGAGCTCAACCTTAAATCTTGAGCGGAACATCAAAATTTTGCGATAACTTGAAAAAAACAGTTATTAAAACTTAAACAAGTACACACACAGTGTTATAATAACAGTAAAACTTATAATAAGTAAACTTTTGCTAAAATTCACTTTTCTGCAATAAAAAATCATGATTTGTTGAGTCTGAAAGCACTGTATAAGTGTTGAGTTCTGAATATTTAAAGAACTTCAAGATTTTCACCACTTAAAAATTTACACACTTTAATAACTTTTGCAACTCAACAGATATGAAGAAACTTTCAATGCATAAATTATAAAAAACAGTATTATCTATTAATGTTAAATTAAAAGTTTCTTCATAACTGCTATTGTTGTTAAGTTATATTTAATTCAAGTTAAGTTATATTTAATTCAAGTTTTCAACAGCGAAAAATCTTTCAAAAAAAGTCACATACTTTGAATAACTATTGCGCTTTTATACTTATAATATAACTTTCAGGTTATAAGTTGTAGAGAATAAGCTGTTTAAGAGTTTTCTGATACAAAGTTTCTTTTTATGTGTTGTTGGTGTTGAGTTATTCAAAAAGTCATTAAAAGTCGGTTTATTAATGTTGTGATTTTCATCACTGAAAGTTTAAAATCAATGTAACTTTTTAACAACAACAGTTATAAAAAAACTTCAAGTTATAAAACTGTTTAATAGCTTATTCTCTACAACTTATAAACTGAAAATTATATCATAAGTATAAAAGCGCAATAGTTAATCAATATGCTAATATATTTATAATTAGTTAAAAGTTTTTTAATTCATAACTATTACAAATTAAAACTTATGAAGAAATCTTTAATCTATAAAGTGTACAGAATAAAGAGATTTAAAACTTTTCAATAAAAAGTTTTTTATTATTCATGAAGGTATAATAGTTATTTAAAGTGTAAGATTTGTATGAGCTCATTTACTGCTCAGAGAGTGCTCTGAGCGCATAAAGTACTATTAACTAAAACCTTATTTTTGAGCGGGCTGCCAAGTTGCGGATGACACTTTAAAGTTAACAGTCAATTGCATTGATTATCAGTTACTTATTACAGCAAGAAGCTGCTAAATATTAAGACCTGATATAATACAGGTGAGCAAGAGCTCCTTGTCATCATGAAAGTCATGCATCATTGACAGCACTACTGTCAGGGTGTTAAACATCAAATTGTCATATTGACTGATCATGCAAACCTTGTTTGATTCATGACTACCTCAAACCTCACATGAAGGCAGCTCAAGTGAGCTGAAAAGCTCACTGAGTATGACTTTAAGATCACATATCAAGAGGGCAAGAAGAACTCTGCTGACAGTTTATCAAGACAACCTGATTATGAATTGCTGAAGACTGTCAGTACCTCAACTGTCACTGAAATAATGTGACAGTCCTTTCACTTGAGAAGTGAAGATTATAAGTCAGTACAGGAGAAATTATACATGCTTGCTGCAATGACACTGCAGTCAAGAGCAGTACAACAGGAGCTACAACAAGAGAATGTCATATCTGTCACAATGAATATTATCAGTATGATGAACACTGAAGATGATGATCTCATCAGAACATCAACAGTGTGAAATTTATCTGCTTAAAAAGAAGCAAGCTGTAATGAAAATGATGAGAGTATCATGTCAGATGAAGTCAGTGATATCATTAAAACATCAGCAGTGCATCACCTACTCAGTATGATGATTACTGAAGATGATGATCTCATCAGAACATCAGCAGTGCAGAATTTATCTGCTCAAGAAGAAGCAAGCTGTGATGAATATATTAATATGATGAATACTGAAGCTGGTGACACAACTGAAACATCAGCAGTTCATGACTTACATGCTTAAGAAGCAAGCTGTGATGAATATATTAATATGATGAATACTGAAGCTGATGATATGATTAAAACATCAGCAGTTCATGACTTATATGCTTGAGAAGCAAGTCATGATCAAATAAGAAAGTTTAAATATGCAGAGCCTCAGCAGCACTCAATTAAGAATAACTCAGCAAACACTGCAGTTATGAACAGTGACACAAGTCATGTTCTTATTAATCTTTAAATTGAGGATAATGCTTCTGCTGACACTGTTGAAGCGCTTCAACTCATGTCTACTCACTCATCAATAAGTGAGGAGATAACAGCTTATATAAGAATATTTATTAAACAACTTGAACATGTAATTCATACTGAGCAGTTGAAAGACAGTTTAATATGATGAATATGACAGAGATTAACTACCCCTCTTGAGGATAAAAACAACTTGACTGAGTTCAAGATGATAAATATGAATATAGACATGAACTCTGAGATGATCATGACATCAGAGATGCAATCAAATATGGCATTTATACTGTTGAATATATGAAAATGTTGACAAAAAATTGAGGATGTCATATACTACAATGATAAGATCTACATTCCACAGAACTCTGCTCTTCACAATGCATCAGCAATTTAGCAAGTTAACTCTGAGTTAGTTTTTAGCACTTTGAGCGCTCTGAGCTTCTGATCTCATGTCTCAGCTAACAGCCGCTCTTAGCACCCTTTGAGCGCTTTGAGCTCAACCTTAAATCTTGAGCGGAACATCAAAATTTTGCGATAACTTGAAAAAAACAGTTATTAAAACAATTGTTTAAACAAGTACACACACAGTGTTATAATAACAGTAAAACTTATAATAAGTAAACTTTTGCTAAAATTCACTTTTCTGCAATAAAAAATCATGATTTGTTGAGTCTGAAAGCACTGTATAAGTGTTGAGTTCTGAATATTTAAAGAACTTCAAGATTTTCATCACTTAAAAATCTACACACTTTAATAACTTTTGCACCTCAACAGATACGAAGAAACTTTCAATGCACAAGTTATAAAGAACAGTATTCTCTATTAATGTTAAACTAAAAGTTTCTTCATAACTGCTGTTGCTGTTAAGTTATATTTAATTCAAGTTTTCAACAGCGAAAAATCTTTCAAAAAAAGTCACATACTTTGAATAACTATTGCGCTTTTATACTTATAATATAACTTTCAGTTTATAAGGTGTAGAGAATAAGCTGTTTAAGAGTTTTCTGATACAAAGTTTCTTTTTATGTGTTGTTGTTGTTGAGTTATTCAAAAAGGCATTAAAAGTCTGTTTATTAATGTTGTAATTTTCATCACTGAAAGTTTGAAATCAATATAACTTTTTAACAACAACAGTTATAAAAAAACTTCAAGTTATAAAACTGTTTAATAGCTTATTCTCTACAACTTATAAACTGAAAATTATATCATAAGTATAAAAGCGCAATAGTTAATCAATATGCTAATATATTTATAATTAGTTAAAAGTTTTTTAATTCATAACTATTACAAATTAAAACTTATGAAGAAATCTTTAATCTATAAAGTGTACAGAATAAAGAGATCTAAAACTTTTCAATAAAAAGTTTTTTATTATTCATGAAGGTATAATAGTTATTTAAAGTGTAAGATTTGTATGAGCTCATTTACTGCTCAGAGAGTGCTCTGAGCGCATAAAGTACTATTAACTAAAACCTTATTTTTGAGCGGGCTGCCAAGTTGTGAATGTGTAATGATCAATTGATTTCATGATGATGTCTTTGCAGGTCATTTCAGGAAGTTAAGAATTATAAAATTAATGCAGTGATCTTATGATTAACCTGATGCTGTCAGAGACATATGACATTACTGTCATGATTGTGTTGAATGTCAAAAGGTGAAGCCAGCTCATCACAAATCATATAAGTTATTAAACTCATTGTCAGTCTCAACTGAGCTGTGACATATGATGACAATGAACTTCATTACAGATTTGCCACTGAGCAGCACATATGAAAGTATGACATGAGATTCAATCCTTATCATAATTGATAAGTTGATCAAAATGACTCACTATATTTCAATATAGAAGACAATGTCAGTTGCTGACTTCATTGAAGTGTTTATTCAGGACATAATTAAGCATCATGATGTGTCAAAAGTTTTAATCACAGACAGAGACAAGCTGTTTACATCAGAGCAGTGAATCAGCTTCTGCTTTCACATGTGATGTCATCATAACATGTCAACAGCTTTTCACCTGCAAACTGATGATCAAACAGAGAGGCAGAATCAGTCCCTGAAGATGTATTTATGCATATTCATTAATGAGCAGTAAGAGAACTGAGTCAAGCTTCTATCTTGCGTGAAGTTCTCATACAACAACTTCATACATGCTGTTACAAGAAAGAGCCCCTTTCAGCTTAATTTAAAGTGAGACCCTCAGATGAGCTTAAGTAGGTCATTTATACAGCACTCATATGAATAAATAAGACCTTATGCAGATGCACAGCAGCTTCAAGATCAAATTGCAACAGCTTGAAAACAGCTACAACAGGTCAATGAGATGTATATAAATTATTATAATCAATGCTGAACAGAGATAACATTCAAAGAAGGTGATTTAGTACTGATTAATAAAAAGAATGTGTCAGTGAACAAGCAGATGAAGAAACTGCATTGAAAAAAGCTCAGCTCATTCATGATATGATGTGTGATAAGTTGATCATTGTATGAACTTGACCTCTCAGAGGATTGAAACATTTATAATGTATTCAACATCACTTTATTAAAGTCATTTTAAGGCACATGTCATGTGTTCTCTGCATTGACAGAAAAAGACCTACTACTCAATTGAGATGATGAGTGAGAAGTCAAAGCAATTGTAAATAATCATGTTCATGATGACAGGCTTCAATACCTCATCAAATGAAAGCTGATGAATCAGGTGTGAGATGACACATGAGAGTCAACACACTTCATCTGCAATGCAAAGGCAAAAATGTGAAAATTTCATGCTGACAACTCTGATAAACTGAAATTCAGGTGAGCTGTATGATGTGACTCTTCAAAATCAATTAAGAAGCTGTTACAAAAGTCATGAGTCTTAAGAAAGCTGTCATAAAAGTCATGAGTCTTAAGAAAGCTGTCACAAAAGTCATGAACCTTAAGAATTGAAAACTTTGTCAGCTTTATTAACTTGATCTCTTATGATGAAGCCAGTGCCCTATGACAAAAATATGACAGAGACTGCAATGCTATGATGAAATCTGTAATAAGATTACTGCACAGACTACATTATAACAGATGTGTCACATTGCAGAGAATCAAAAAACACTCAAGCACAGAAGCATTTCATTTCAGGTCTGAAGATCAAAATAAATCTGAGGTCAACACCTTGCACTCAACCCCTCATCAGTGCTGTGTCAAGTCACTCTCATTTATTTACTTGTCTTTCATCATCTTAAATTCTTCTTCATTGTTTGATGAAGCCTTTGACTTCATCTCCTCAACATGATGCTGCTCACAGAGTTCAATATACTCTTGATGATGATGAGATTGATGAGTGTTGAGGATACAGAAAGCATGAGCAGTGCTCTTCAGCAAGACAGCAAGAGCTTGACTGAGCTTCTCAGAATTACTGAATTAACATTAATTACCTCATTATGAATATCATGAGACTCATGTTGAGGAGCAGCTGCAGGGGGTGTGAAGAGTGCTGATAATAATCAGTAAAAGGCAGCAGCATGAGAATTTGATGATCAATCATTAAATGTTATGACTAGTTAGCAATGCAAAAGTACAACATAAAGTATGACAAAAGTATGACATAAAGTATGACACTTTGTTGTACTAAACAAAACAAAAGAGAATTAAGAAAGGCAGACTTACAGTGTGCTGTCACTCCTCTGATCATCATAAACACACATCAGGACAACAACATCAAAGCTCTCAGAGTCAAGAGCAGTGATGATCAGAGGCTCTGTTATGCATTACTCATGAAGATTGTGAAAAGATATACAACATGCACAGGCTCTCCTGTTCAACACAAAGCAGTGATCAACTTCAACTCTTATACAAGAGCCACAGTGAGCAGTATCTGACAACATGTGACTGAGATTCTCTCAAATCACACGCTCATGATGATGAGCCTGCTGCACATGAGCCGGCAGTGAGGTATCATCATGACATCACACAGAGCAGAAATCACTGCTGAAGACATCACTCAGAGGTAAATGCCTGATCCTCTTCAAGTGCTGAATAATCAGTTTTATTACTCTGTTTCCTCATCTCTTTCTGAAGGTGTTGATCATCACAGTTTCACTCACTGACTCTGACTCAGAGCTCTTCTCATCACATTGAGCTCAGAGCTCAACAGGCTTCCTTGATGAAAGTGAGTCTTCACTGTTGTTCATGATCATGAGTTCAAGAGTTCAAGTATTGATTGCTTATATACCATGTTAGCATTCATATGAAGTATGACAGGAAGTATGACATCACAAATGAGAACATGAGCTGCAAGCTTCATGATGCTCTCTTCATGAGGTGAACACCTCTGCAATGAGGAATGACATCATGAAGTCATCAGGTCACTCAATGAGCTGTGAAAAAGTCATGAGAAGTATGATGACATGTTATAATAAAAATAATGAAGAAGAAACACAAGAGAAGGAGTGTTTTAAACTTATGATAAACATTATGATTTTCAATGTTTATGTTATGAAGAAAGCTTACTGTCAGCGTGATATCATCATAATTAAGTGAGGGCATGTGATCAGCCTTACTTTAATGCAGTCTCACGTGATCACTTTATAAGCTCAACATGCTCACTCTACAACCTCAACTGTTATGACGTCATAATGAAGTTTATGAGCGGTCAGTTGGCTTCAGGAATGATGTCATGAGAAGAGAAATGCTGTGTCAGGGTCATCATATAATAATATGACAATACAACACTAATACAACACTAGTACAACATTATAATACAACACTATAGCTTAAATATGATGACTCAGTGTTTAGCACCTTGACATCAAGTGAAAACTCTTCACAAGAAGATGCAGAAACCTGCTTCCTCAGTGATCAGTTTTGTCATAAAATAGAAGATGTATAATCATTATTGCATTGACCTCATCATGACTATATTGCTTATGACATTTCATTTAAACACTGTTATGATACTCTGTCATACACTCAGCCTCTTAAGGAATTGTTCCTCAGTATTATCATTATGAAGAAACAACCAACCTCATCTTCTTTATTGCAGTCACTTTCAAAGAAGGAGGAGATTCTTTAAATAAATGATTTTTATTTCTATTAATTAAAAAACAAAAAACACTCACTATCTTGACAAAAGGTCTTCTGAACCTGACAAACAAGTCCTCAGAGTCATGAGTGTTAAATGTTTTACTTTGCAGATGATTATGTAGTATCATAAAACAGTTGCCTCATACTGATCACAATTACCTTTTGTTTAATTTAACTTGAGTGATATGATCTGAAGTTTTGTGTTGACTTTCTATTTTTATGAGGGCCTCACTTACGTCAAATTAACATTTACAACTGATAGATCCTCTGAAAATTGTGCATGAGGCTGTGAAGGCAAAGATGCCTTCATCAGCTTCACTCAAAGTGCAAAAGATGATGAGGACTGTGACTGCAGTTGTGCTGTCATCATTGATCTTAATTCAGTTCAGTGTCACCTCTGCAGCCGCAGTGAATGACTTCACAAGAGTAACAGTGTAAATGATTAATATCTTTGCATTTATCTTATCTTCAAGTTCTGATGACCTCACAATCTCTTCAACAGTTGAGCTTTTCTCAGAATACTTGATCATATCAATTAAGAGGTGAAGCAATGCTTTTATGACACTTGACAAAAACACTCACTCAAAATCCTTCTGCTGTATTGAGATCATGACTATTGTTGTCTCAAAATTGAAATTCAAGATTTGATGATAGAAATCAGTAATTGTAATTAAATAATTCTGATGTAATCAACTGAGTCATCTGAGGTTTGCACTTGAAAATTTAATAACTGCAGATGACTTGAATAGATGTTTTCATTATTATTGAAGATGTAAATAGCTCATATCTTTTTTTAAAAGATGTATGAGGTTCATCCTCTTCATTATCACTCATCACAAATTTTAAAACTTCTTTCACATTGTTTAACCTCTTCCTTTTCCTGATCTTCAAGATTCACTCATGATCAGACTGAGTTGAAATTCTGTGCTTGTCCTCTCAGCCTCTTGTTATGATTAATTATTTCACTTCATAAGCAGGCTTAGAACTGTTGCAAGAGGTGAGTTATTTGAATTTAAAAAAGTACAAAGAAGGAAGCAGTCTTGTGAGTGCAGTCATGACATAAATGTCAGAGTGTCAAGACACACTAGTCTCAATTTAGTTTAACATCAGGTAGTTCAATATTCATCAGTATCAGTTGATCATGTTGTAACATCACCCCTCTTCAGACAGAAGGACTGTCCTCAGTTTTCATCTTAAATCTTTTATCTTGACTGCCTCTTGAATCTCTTATTGACTGTCATGTTGTTTTCATTCATCAGGTTCAGCTCTTCACCTGATTTATAAACATTTAATTAAACTTGTAGCCTCCTCAGTGGCCCTGCTCTGTTTGAATAAGCATCATGATAATCTTTTACCTTTTGAGGTGACCTTATAAAGTCAACAGCATCATATCATTTCAAGTCTGAATCATATCCTTCTCAAGTCACTTGATATTACAGGATGTTGTTGTGAATCTGACTTGTTAAAATTTTTTTCACTGCATACTCAGGCTGATCATTAACTTCAGTCAACAGCTTCAGGTCCTGAATTTAATTCAGCATTAAGTCATTCATCACTTTTCTTAAATAATCAGCATGAAAGATGTTGTTCATCTTCATGTGTTCAGATAACTTCAGAACATAGAAGTGATTTTTCATGCTGAGAATTCAGTAAAGACCTGCCACTTGATGATTCAACTTTAAACTAGATCTTTCAGTGGTTCAACTCTTTCAAGTAATGTAAACTCAGTCTTTGATGAAGAAGTTCAATTCTCTTCAGTGCTTATTTGCTTGATCTGTCATCTTATTTTAAGTTTGTTTCAGGTTTTCCTTTGCTCATTTAATCATGTCATGAGCTTTAATAATGAAGGTCTGAGCTTCTTCTCTTGTCAGTTGCTCCCTTATGATGTTCAAGGATTGTGTTCACTCTTTTCAATGAAAGTGTAGATGAGGGGTCTGTCTCAGCTTTAACTCATAAGGTGACATGCCTGTGAACTCATGAGTGAGAACCGCTTGAGTGAAATTCATTATTAATAAAAGGTCTGATCAGTTGTCTTGAAAGTGATTCATGAAGAGGTGAAGCTGTTGATTGATGTACTGATTTAATACCTCAGTGCTTTCATTCATCTGTGAGTGATATGCTGTTGAAAGCTTTTGCTTTACCCTCACAAGCTTGCAGAGTTCATTCATGAATGCTGAGATGAACTGAGACCCTCAGTTCAACATTGCTGTCTCAGGTGTTTCATAGATTCTTCAGATGTACTTATAATACAATTATGCAACTTGAGCTGTCATAACTGTCTTCTGACATGACAGTGAGAAGGCCCTTTTTTTAAAGTAATCAATAATGACAAATATGTTGTCAAAGCCTTTCTTGTCTCATGAGAAGAATTTAAAGTTGAATGAGACATGCTGTCAGCACTTATCTTCAATTGATAAAAAGTGAAGTAGGCTTGAGGTCTTGTCTCAGGATATATGCATTCAACAGCATGTTCAGCAGTTTAAAATAAAAACTGAACAGTCATTTGACAGACCTGATCAGTAATACTGAATTAACAACAGCTTTGTCATCTTAGTCTTGCCTGAGTGCATTATCACTGGTGTTGAATGAGCTTCATTAATCAAATGAGTCTGCAAAGTGTCAACATCTGGCATCATGAGCTTCTCAAATCATGTAAGAAGGTTATCTTAAAGCTTTCAACCTCATTTCTTCTTTCTTGTCATCTGGCGGTACTGGTTCAGTAATTTATGAGAGTGATTGACTTGCAGAATTCAATTCATCAGCTGATAAAGATTTTCCACCTGTTCAGTCTCATTCAGTGAATCACTTTTGATGTTCATTAAACCCTCACTTATTGCAGCTATTATGTAATTAGAATTCAGAAACAGCTGTGTTCATGCAGTGATGTTTTTTTCTTTCTGAGTAATCAACTCATCATGTTTTCTTGTCAGAGCATCAACAATAATGTTGACTGTTTCTGAGCAGTAAGTAATCTTGAAGTTGTAGTCTGTCACAATATCAGCTCATCTAACTTGTCATGAATTAAGCAATCACTTGATGATAAAGTACTTTAAAGCATGATGATCTGTAATTGTGACAAAAGGGGCTGCTTGTAAACTTAATAACATGTTATGTCATTCTTGAAGAGCTTTAACAACTGTTAGCATCTCTCTGTCATGAATCTCATATCACATTTCCTCAGGTGACATTGTCTTTGAGAAGTAAATTATAAGTTTTCACTTGTCATCTTTCTGTTGCTGAGTGTAACAGGTGGTGTCGTAGTGATGAGAATAATACAATTGTTCAATGAACTATACCAACATTCATCTAACCACAGCGCTTGGTTCAATGAACTACTGATCACATGTAGACTTAAATAAGCTAGAAGGCAGTAGACCTATGAGATTGCATTTAATACATGAGTTGAGCATGAGCTCCTAACTATGAATCTACCTGTGATTATATAATACTTTAGAAGACTCATGTGTGACTGTACTGCTCTACATGTGTAATTTTACTGCTCATGAGTGCTCATGCCCTGAGCATCATGAGTGATAGGGTGCTCATGAGTGCTCATGCTCTGAGCACCATGAGCAGTCAGGTGCTCAAGGTGCTCATGTTTTAAACATCATGAGCAGTACCACATGTACGCCTGCTATGCATATCAACCAGGTATCATTTAGTGAAAGGTGTAACACTAGCTCCTCCCTCAACATTTTCATCCTCAAAAACTTCAACCTTCCTCATGCCTTCATTCAGTATCAGAAAGAAGAAGTCATTTACTTCTCATCATTCTCATCTGACTGATTCAATTGCTGAGAATGAGAGGATTGTCATGTGAACATGTAGTCACTGCTTAACTGATGGCAAGGAGTGCAAGGTGTCAGATGACTGCAATAAGTGTGATGCCTGCATTCAGCTGAGTGTGTCTTGTGACTTGTTCATATCCTCAGAGGAGATCAACAAGGTGAGTGTGAAGATTTGTTACTTGAAAAAGGAAAAGGATGCCGTCACGGCACAAAAGTGAGAGATGAGGGTGAAGAAAGAGAGACTTCACAAACAGATCACTTTCTTAAGGAAGAAGCAGTCAGATTTGATTCATACTGAACTTTGAAACATTGAAGAGTTGAAGATGAATGAGTGTGCAGCTGCTGTAGCTGTTGATTCTTTTAACAGGTCTCTCCTCAACTTCCTCATGCTTAAAACTTTCAGTCTCAGTGATGTGAACTGACTTTCAGCAGGTTTCTTTGACAGAACTGATGCAATTTCACTGCACAATGAGTAAGATTTTCTTCTGGTTCTCATGTGTTTCCTCCACTATCATATCCCTTTCATTTGATCAGATAGTGTGACTCATCATTTATGTCTTGTTGATTTAGAATTTCCTTTACTTCAAATTCAGCATCCTGACTTTTCAGGTCAATCTCTGATGAATTTTCTTGTACTGATGTTTTCAGGTCTGCTGATTTGAGTAGTGATACATGAAATACTGAATGTATTCACATAGTGAGTGAAAGTTCAAGCTCATAGTTGACGCTTCTCTTAGTTTTTGCAATTTGAAAAGGTCTCAACTTCATGTGATTCAATTTATTGTTAAGTCATTTTGTCTTGATATTGTGACATAAAAAGTATACTTTATTCCCCTCTTTGAGAGTAGGTCCCTTATCTCTCTTTTTATTATAATATACTGTTGATCTTTCTGAGGCAAATTTGATGTCCCTTTGTAGCATTTCATGCAGGTCTTTAAGGTGATTCACTTGTACTCTTGCTCTCTGTGCTATCATTACTAGTCCCCTGGCTTTATTCATAGCCGGGTTGAAATCATAATTAATGTAGAATGATGATACTTCAGTTGTCTCTGTTGCTGCTGAGTTGTAAGTTAACTGAGCTATCAGTAAGAGTTCTACTCAATTAGTTTACTGATAATTAACATAACACTGTAGGTACTGTTTCATAGTTTGGTTTAATCATTCTGTCTGCCCGTCCGTCTGAGGATGATATGATGTTGATAACTTGTGATGTATTCCCAACTGGTCCACTAATGATTTTCAGAACTTGAAGGTAAAGAGTTTATTTTTATCAGAGATTATCTCCTCTGACAGTTCATGATTGGCTGCTATAACTCTTAAAAACATATATGTGAGTTCTTCTGCTGATGATGCTTCATTATAAGGTATGAAGTATCTGTACTTCATAAGTTTATCAGTGATAATTAATATTGAATCATAAACTGCTTTCATCAGGGGTTCTTTTGACTTTGGTAGTTTAATCACAAAGTTCAATGTGATGCTTGCTCATGATCTTGATGGTGTTCTTGATGACTTGAGTAAATTGTATGACTTATGTTGATCTGCTTTGCTTCTTCAGCAGATGTCACATTTTTAAATGATTTCCTCAACCTTCTTTCTCATGTGTGGGAAGTAGTATGTTTTTGTGAGTCATTCTATCATTTTGTCTATTCCTTGATGATCATGTGTCTTGTTGAAATGAGTTTCTTCTATTAGTTTCCGTTGAAGATTAACAGGAACATAGATTAAGTCTTGAAAAAGTAGTAAATCTTTCTCCTTTTCAAAGCTTTCATGATCTTTAATATTCTGAAGAACTTGCTGTGCTAACTTATCATTCTTTAATGCTTTTTGAATCTCATTTTTAAAAACATTGTCTTCTACCTGTATGATGAGATTGAATTATTTATTGAAAGACATGTTTCCTTGCTTATCCTCTCAGAGGATAGCATGACTGATGATCAGCTTATCTCATAAGTAATCAGCTCATTGACTGAGAGCATTCACTTTGATGTTCTCTGATTCTTTTTGATAATGAATTCTGAAATTGTATTATGACAATTCTTTCAACCAACGTACCTGTCTTCTATTTAAGACTTTCATTGTCATGAAATACAACAGATTTTTATGATCTGAGTATACCTGAACCTCATGTTTAGGTCCTTTCAAATACACATGTCATTGCTTGAATGCATCAACAATAATTAACAGCTCCTTGTCATGTATTTCATAACTCATTTCAGCGCTTGAGAACTTCCTCAAATAGAAAGTTACTGATCATAGATGTCTCTTATCATCTGACTGATTGATGCATGCTCTTATAACTTCATCTGACGCGTCTGTCTTGAGCGTAATAGGTTTCTCAGGGTTGAAACTCATGAGAATTGATTGAGAAGTGAACCTCTTCTTCAACTCATCAAAGGCTTTCTGTGCTTCAGGTGATCATTCAAACTTCTGATCTTTCTTGATCAACTCTGTTAGAGGTGATGTGATTTTTGAATACTTTTCAATAAACTTTCTATAGAAGTTTGTGAACTCAAGGAAGGACTGTACTTCCTTGATGTTCTTTAATACTGATCATTCAACCACAGATCATATTTTCTCAAGATTCATTCATAACCCTTCTGATGTTACAATGAAACCTAGGAAGTGTACTTCCTTGAAATGAAAAAGACTTTTCTCAGGCTTTACCTGTAGTCCTGCATTTTGAAGCGCCTGCAGGATCTTATGAACATGCTGAACATGCTGCTCCTTCAACTTGAAGTAAATCAGTATGTCATTGAGATAAATGATCACAAACTGATTCAAATACTCTCACAGTATGTTATTAATAAAAGTCTAAAAAGTTACTGGCGCGTTTGTCAATCTGAAGGGCATTACCAGGTACTCATAGAGTTCAGATCTTGTTTGAAACACAGTTTTTCATTCATCTCCTTCTTTGATATGAATCTGGTTGAAGGCTCTCAGAATATTGAATTTGATGAATCATTATGCTCTCTGAAATCAATCCTGCAGTTCTGAAATGAGCAGCAAAGGATAACTGTTCTTGATGATAATATTGTTCAGTGCTCAGTAATCAATGCATAACCTGAGTGAACTGTCTGATTTTGGTATGAACAGTATTGAATATTCAGCTGAAGATTGTGATTCTCATATGAATCCTTTTCATAAATTCTCCTCTAAGTATTCTCATAAAGCGTTTAACTTCTGAGGTGACAATGAGTAGATAAGTTGCTTCATTAGCATGCAACCTTTCATGATCTTGATTTCATGATCTCATTCTTAATGTTTCAGCAAGGCGTTCTGATCCTTTACAGTCATAAACAATTCCTTGAAGTCTTTGTATTCTTTAGGGATAGATAACTTGGTAACAGAGTCTCAGTCATCATCAACTTGCCTGCTTCATAATACTTTTGCATCAGGATTCTTCAGTTCCTCATGTGTTTCTTTCACTGACATAATAAAGATCTTCACACCTTTGAGTGAGTTCAGGACTGAATATAACTTGTTAAGATTATCACCCTTAATGAAGTATATCTCATTTTCAGCTCAATTGATCATTGGATTGATCACTCAGAGTCATGATATTCTCAGGACTATATCACTTCCTGATTGCTTCATGATGTTGAATTGAATCTTTTCCCAATGTTGACTTAAATGCATGAGCGTAGGAACCGTCTCTTGATTTACTCATTCATCATTATGTTTCATAAAGGTCTCATTAAACCCTTGAAGTTTAAAGGGGTTTTGCTTCACCTGTGTTTAGATTACATGTTTCACAGCAAATTCTGAGTTCATGAAGTTCTCTGTGCAGCTGCTGTTTATTAGCAGTCAGGCTGACTGATCATTGACTTTGACTCAGACATGAAAGTTACTCATGTCTTCTTGTACTGCAGTGATGAACTCTTGCCATCATTCACTGCCTGAAGGCTTTAAAGTAAATGTCTCTGAGGGCCTTTGATTTGAAGAGCCTTCTAGTTTTTTGAACTAGAAGGAGAGAAGCTTAAGTTCTTTTCTACATACTTAAAGTCTTTCAGATTCACTCTCTGAGCTGAGTGTTTGTTCAGATCTCTTTTGAAGTATTCACTTCAAAGTTCTCATACTTTCATATGAAGTTCTTGTGAGATGTGTGCTTCATCAGAGGTAACATATCCCCCTCTGATGATGAACTGAGAACCTTTTGAAGATGTCTTCTTGATTATGTCTTGATAATTGATGTCCTCATGATTCTGATTCTGCATAAATGCATCTTGAATAATGTAAAAGATCTGATCCTTCACTTTCACTACTCACTCTGCATACTTCTCCTTTTTGCTGAGGGTGTTGAGTACTTCAGTATACATTTGAATCCACCTTTCTTCATGAGTAGTCAATCATTCATTGTTGTCTTCTTTCATGAGTTCTCTGAAACCTTCAGAAGATGTTACCTTCACAAAGTCTTCCTCCTCACTGAATGAGGGTATCATGTTGTCACTGTCAACATAATCATCTTCTTGATTGAATTTCTCTCATCTGACTTGATGCCTCTCTGTGTCTGCAACAGGATCTCAGTGAGAGGTTGTGATGTATTCTTTTGCTTTCTTTGATTGACATAAAAATCATTCAGAGCTGTCTTTATCACTCTGATGAACTGTGCAGCTGTTGTCATAACATGCTGTTCAAGACATGATGTTGTGTTGAACTGATTGTTTCAGTGCTGACTTCTTTAACACAGCGGCATATGTCTTCTTCTTTGGTGGAAAGGCTTTCATTGAGACTCAACAATTGCATGTGAAATGTCCTGACTTTTCACAGTTATAACAATTTCCTTTACCCCTGATGCTCTTTGATAACTGCTTGGTTCCTCTCTGAAATTGATTTCTCTGGAAAGTCACATCAATTTTCATTGACTGAGGGTCATAATAGGGTTGATTGTTATACTGAGTGCTTTCATGAGGCTTGTTCACTTTCAGTAATACATAATTCTTCTGGCTTTTCTTCATAGATCTTTCATACACGCAGTTGTTGATGATGACTGACTTTTCAATCATCTTGATCAAGGTACTTGATTGCTCTGATTGAGAGATTTCATCTTTAATGAAGTCCTTCAGGCCTTTGTAGTACTGCGTGATCAAGGCAGTGTCATCTCAATTCATGTACATGACATGTCTCTGAAAGTTGACTGCATACATCATGGCAGCTCCTTTCTGCACAATATTGCAGATTTCTCACTCTGTGGTTCTTTCCTGATTAATGATCTCAAACACAATCCTTATCTGTTTCTTGAACTCCTCTAGACTGAAGAAGATTTTATTCATTTCATCATCATGATCCTTCTTCTCATTTTTCATGTAGTCTCAGAGGATCAGCTCAAATCAATTGAGGGCATCAGACCTCAGGTAGAAAGATGCATACAACATTTTATTAACTTCCTTCTTGAACATAATGTAATTGAGGTGAATGTAAGTATTAAGCTGAGTGAGGAATGAACTCAACATTCTTCACTCTCTTAAGAACTTATCTGATGATGAGATCTTAATCTTCATCCCTGATGACGCTGAACTCTCAATGACTGATGAGTCATGACTGAAGGTTGCCATCTCTCAAGGGACTCATGAGTCACAGTTCATTTCATGACTGATATTCTGATGATGATGCTCAAAGTGTAACAGGTGATGTCATAGTGATGGAGATAATACAATTATTCAATGAACTATATCAACATTTATCTAATCACAGCACTTGATTCAATGAACTACTGATCACATGTAGACTTGAATAAGCTAGAAGGCAGTAGACCTATGAGATTGTATTCAATACATGAGTTGAGCATGAGCTCCTAACTATGAATCTACCTGTGGTTATATAATACTTTAAAAGACTCATGTGTGACTGTACTGCTCTATGTGTGTAATCTTACTGCTCATGAGTGCTCATGCCCTGAGCATCATGAGTGATAAAGTGCTCATGAGTGCTCATGCTCTGAGCATCATGAGTAATCAAGTGCTTAAGGTGCTCATGTCTTAAGCATCATGAGCAGTATCACATGTACACCTGCTATGTGTACCAACCAGGTATCATCTAGTGAGAGGTGTAACACTGAGTAAGCATTTCTGCAACAACTTCATCACTGACGTCTGTCTTCATTCAAGTTTTCAAATAAGGTGAGTAGTGAGCTTAAATAGTGTCTGATAACATCAGCTCTTTTGCCTTCTCAAAAGCTTGAATTTTCAGCTCTCTTAAGGGGTGCCAGGCCCCTTTTACAGTCAGCTTTGTCAACAGGTGTACAACTCAACCTCATTTTTTCAATGAGTAATGATAAAAGTTGCAGAATCTCAGGAAGGATTGAATTTTCTTGATTAATTTCAGTAACAGTCAGTCCTTGATGACAGAAACTTTGTCTGAGTTCATTGTAATACCTTCAGTGCTGATGATGAAGCTCAGAAACTTGATAGATTGAACACTGAACTCATTCTTCTTTATGTTCACTTGTAAGCCTGCTTTCTTAAGGTATTGAAGTATCTTTTTAACTTGAGTGTCATGTTTCAATGAATCCTCTGAGTAGATTAAAATATCATTCACATAAGTTGTGCAGAAATCATTCAGATAATTAAATAAAATGTTGTTGATGTACCTCTGAAAGAAGGCAGGTTCATTGCAAAGGCTGAAAGATAAAATCTTATATTTGTAGAATTCATACCTCATCTGAAAGGTGATCAAATCCTCAACAGACTTTTTCATCTATATTCAGTAGAACACCTGCTTAACATTCAGCTTGATAAAAACCTTTACTTTAGTCAATCATGCTAAGGTCTCTTCAATTAAAAGCAAGAGGTACTTATCCTTCTTAATGATTGCATTGAGCTTTCAATAGTCAACACAAAAACATCATCCTCCTTCAAGTTTCTTTGCAAAGAGAACTGATGACGTGTAAGAAGCATCACTAGAGATTATGAAACTCTTTTTCAGATGATCTTCAAGGTAAGCCTTAATTAACTTTAATTGCTTCAGTGACATGCTGTACAAGAAGCTTGAGGTCAGGTTGTTCTCATCTTTCAAGATGATATCATGATTCACTTTTTCTTTATGTAAAGGCAGCTGATCTGATGCTGTCTTGCTGAAAACCTTCATAAACTCTTAATACTGATGAGGTAATTTTTCTTTTATTCTCTGATTCAGCTCTGTTTTATTCTGCAGCAGCAGACAGGAGTTCCTTCAGTTCTTTATTAAGTGATCAACCTCATGAATGTTAATGACACTGATAATCATCTCTTTTCTTCTGACATTGCATAAGAAGTTTCCTGCTTTCAGAAGTGCAATATTCACTTCTTGATAAAGAGAAGATTTATGATCCTTTGATTTCTTTACATTCAATGAACTTTGATCTTCATTCATTAAATTACTCATGTGATTCATTGAACCTTTCTTTTCATTCAGTTGTTTTTTCATCTCATTGATGTTGACCTGCTGCTGAGCTCTTCATGTCTTTGATTGTGCTCATAACTGCAGGACTGACTTTTTGAGCAGTTTAATGAATCTTTTCTTTCACTCATTTAACCTTGTTGAATGTTCAGTATCCTCAGGGTCAGCTTTATTAAATGTCATTATAATTTTATTTCTTTCTGCTCTTCTTAAGATCTGAGTCAATGTTGCTGCCTCATGCAGATTATCATGTTATTCAGCATTTGTCTGATGTTTTAATTTGACTTCTGATAGCTGTAATTCTCACCTTGATATCATCAAGTTCTTGCTTGCCTGATATTGAGCCTCCTCAGGTCAAATCAACTTTTGATTAAAGTAATCAATTAATACCTTAGTCTTTTTGAATCATTTCCTCTCAATCAGAACATCATGCCTGCTGATGTCATAAAATAAGAAGTGAGTAGAGATTCATCTCCTGTTAATCATTAAATTTGCTGTAAATGCTCTGAAGATCATCTCAACATTTCAATTGTTGTATTCTGTTAAGAGAACTGACCTCTGTGCTGTCTTGATGTATAACTGCAGATGCTTTTTCACAAATTTAAAGTGCTTCTTGTGAATGAAAGTCTTCTCAGCAGCATCAGTGTTTAGCAGAGCTGTTACTCTTATGATTAAGCTGTTGACTGCAAGTTGATAATCTCAGGTCAATGATGACTTCTTTAAAATGTTAACATCTTCATCTTGCTTATCTTTGCTCCTTTCATTGACTTTAGGGTGAAGACTTCACCTAGAGTAATTCATTTTCTGAATCTGAATGATCAGAGTCTACAGCCTTTGCCTCAGCTTTCTTTGACTTATTAAGACAATCCCTCACCAGGTGTTCTTTCTTATTGCAGATGTAACAAATTATGTTAATTAACATTAATTTAATTACTTCTCATGCAACAGTGATGATTATCTTCTTTTTAAATTTAAAAGTTGATTGCTTTCTCTGCAGCTTCTGCTGATTCTTTTATTTCTTGATCCTTTCATCTGCTTTAACAAGATCTCTCATGAACTGTTGAGTCTTTTTACAGTAAGCGTCAAATGACATGTCCTCATCAGCAACATAAATTTTCATTTGAACTCAAAGTGAGTCATATAGCTTGTCATGAATTTCCTCTTTTCACTGATCCATTGACATCTTCACTGAGTTCATCAGTCATAGAAACTCTGACTGAAACATGTTAAAGTCCTCAAGATAAGACATTTTGAACTTCTTCAGCTGCTCTCATGCCTTCAAGTGATGATTTAAATCCTTGAAGATGTTCTTCAGGTACTGAATAATCTCTTCAACATAAATCTCTCTTCCTGACTGAGCCTTCAGTCATGAATAGAGGTGTTCAGTGATCTTGTCATTAACTCACATCTTGATGTAGATCACTCTGACATGTTCAGCTTCATCTTGATCTGACTGATTGAATCAATCATCATTGATTAATAACTTGCTCTTCATCTGATCATCTCATACTCAGAACATGAGCTTAAGATCATCATTCAAAATTGATAAATCTGAAAACTTCACTGAACGCTTCTTCATTGTGTCATTCATGTTTAATTTAAATGTGCCTTCTCTTGACTGCTTTGCTTCAGGGTTGTTAAGTTGTCAAGTTAACTTCAACACATTTTGTTTCAATTCTTGTTTCTCAGTTGTTAACTCTTTTATTTGAGAGTTTTTCTGATTATTCTGTTCTTTTAGATCTTGTATCTGTGCCTTGTATGAATCTCTCTGATTTAGCATCTTTAACACTAGATGACAGGTGTTCTTCAGATCATGTGCTGCTCATCATTATAAATTTTCAGAGGTCACCTCACCTCAAGGGTTCACCTTCATGATGTTTATTGTTTTTAATCTCTCATGATCATCTGGCTGTCCTTCAGTCAAGGATAGTCTTTCAGATTGAGGAGAGATCCCTCTCTTTTAATGTGATTTAATCATGATTTCTTCAGTGCTTCAGACACCTACTTTTAATGCTGAGATTATTTGATTCAGAACCTTGCTCTTTCAACTGCCTCTACTGCAGTTGTCTGTGCTTACAAATAGATCTTCAAGGGTGCTTACATGTTGCAGGACTTTTCATTTGTTATGACTGCTTCTCACAGTTATCTGTCATCATGACAGAGTACTTTCTGATCATTTGTTGCTTACTTCTCACAGGACTTGAGAATTAATTGTTGATAATTAATTAATGAATTTAAGATGTTCTAGAAACCTCCTGATCACTCAGTAAACTGTGAATTGAGATGTTTGATGATGTTGAGGAAGAATTTTCTCATCAATATACATGTTTATCTCAGCTGATATTCTGTCACCTTCAGAGGTTGAAAAGAGTGTAGGTACTTTTCTAATGTTACAGTTAATTATTTCACTTCATAAGCAGGTCTAGAACTGTTGCAAGAGGTGAGTTATTTAAATTTAGAAAAGTACAAAGAAGGAAGCAGTCTTGTGAGTGCAGTCATGACATAAATGTCAGAGTGTCAAGACACATTAGTCTCAATTTAGTTTAACATCAGGTAATTCAATATCTGTCAATGTTAATTGATCATATTGTAACACCTCTGATCAGAGTGATTTTAATGTTAACTGCAGTCTTCTCAAGGCTCTGCCTCATATTTTTGAAATAACTGTGAGGATTTTCAAATTGAGTCTTCAGCATTATGCTTCTTCACATCTTGTTTTTTTCTCTGTTGTTTTCATGTTGTGCAGCTGTGCAAGAAGTGTGTTTTAAGTCATATAATGTCTTGAATTCTGCTGTTGTATACTTGCAGCATAATGTGTGTTAAAGACAAGGTAATCTTACATATCTTTGTGATTTAAAGAGAATCATGTCTTCAAAACACATAACATTATGTGTTGCTTAAGATTTCAACTGTGTCTTGATGATCTGATCAAAATTGATCAGTTATAATTAAAACATCCTGCTGAGGCTGATCTGTCAGAGAGATGTCAAACTGCATTAAAAGTGAAATCAGCAGAGCAGACTAAATAATTAAAGAAAATATCAATTCTATCATTATTGAAAATTAAAGCTGTTGAAGAAGAAGTTTAAGCAAGCTTAAAAAGAGCTGAAATCAGCACAGACAAAATTAAGTAAGGCAGAAGCAGCTGAGTTTGAAGGAGAATATAAACTTAACAGTATCAACTGAGCTCTTCAAAATGATCAGCAGAAGAAAGAGGCAGATGATAAGATGAAATTAACAGAACATGAAATGAAGCTGATAAAATAACAATTAAAGACAGCAAAGTTAAATGACTTCAAAGACACAGCTGAAAGGTCTGCCTTAATTAAGCTGACTCAAAGAGAAGTTAAATCAGCAGAGAAGCACTTGAATGATGTAAGAATTTAAAAGAAAATAATCTGACTCAGAGGAGAAGTTTTAAGTGCTTAAAGTAAATTATGATGTGTCACAATAAATTTAAAGTGGCATAAAATCATCCTGAAGTGAATCAATCAGCAACTCTTAATGATCACTTTTAAATGCGCAGATGTCAATCAGGAGAGCAAGAGTAACAATCATCATCATCAGAATCAAGCTGAGATGTTGAAATTAATATCATGATCAAATCAAATTGCTGAGTTCTTTATGTTCAAAGAATTTTCAGGAGGCAGTCAACAATCCTGCAATAAATGCAAGCAATTGACAGCAGAGTTAGTTCTTGATCTGATTCATTCATCAAAGGTTTTTAAAGTTGCTCAGAAGAAAAGGCTTCACCCTCATCAAGAGGAGAGCTTTTCTCACTTTGCATTATTATCACTCAGAGAGCAGACAGGTAGTCTAGATTCAAGACTTAATGTAAAAGTGTTACCCTCAACTCTGAATGTTGCCCTGCACAGAAGTGAACAAAAATCTCTGCTTCACTCACTCATCAAGAGTTTTCAAAGCTGCTAGAAAGAAAACATCTTGCCTCACACAATCATCAACAAAACAGTGTGCTGATGATACAAATTCATTATCATCACTTATCAATGTTGTTCAGTCCTGAAGTCAGCAGAAAAAGAAACTGAATGCATTAACATCTGCATCATTTACAGACCTAGAATGAATGTCATCTGCTGTTACAACTTCATGCAGGAGCAAATAAATATCAGAGAAAATTAAACAGTTTTACATTAACAGATAAATTGCAAGAGGTTATTAAAAGTTCATGATGATGTCAAAGAAACTGACATTTATGTAACATAATCTTGAAGTTCTTCAGATCTTAGATGCCTCCTGACTTAATCAGTACCTCATCAAATGACAAGATCATTCACATAAAGAGAACACATGACAGAGTAAGAACAATCTTGTGAATGTAAATGAAATGCTCAAGAATTAAGAGAGCAGATGAGGAGTTGAAGATTGACTGAGAATTTAGAAATTTGAAATTTATTCACTTCAGAGCCTTAAATCCTCAACAGACAATGAGAAGTAAATACACAGTTGTAATATCATCTGCTCTGAAAGTGATGCTGATGAAGGCTGTACAGAGAGCAGCATCTTTTAGTGATTTGAAAAATGACATGTTATGTTAATTGCTGAAGAAAAAGTGTTATGCTTGAAGGACACAGTTATCAAGAGTAATTTTAATTCACAGCCTGAGTTCAGTTTGACAAGAATCAAGATCACATCTTAAGAGATAAATGAACTTGCCAGTCTTCTTACAACTTACAGGACTCATTTAATGAAGTAATAATTTATTTCATCCTGAGGCACTACACCTAAAGAGCTTTAGTGATATCAACTTGTCATATTTATTGCTGTGTTCATGTCTCACTGTAGTTTTTACTGTAATGTCTTTTCTCTGCTGTCTTTTATGCTCATTTACTTCTGATATGCTTGATAGCTGTAGGTGAGGTTGTAGGCACATTTAAAAGACAATTCTATAAATGTTCAATGTCTTATGATCAGCAGCTAAAGCAGGTGTCATGAAGCTACAAAGTGTATGTTAATGAAAATCATGTAATGAGAGAGACAAGTTAATAATCAGTTGATTCTCATTCACTCTGAAAATTATATATAGTTTTGCCCTGTAAAGCTTATTTCAACAGTCATCTTTAAATGCTTGAATTGTTTTTTGATGTTGCAAATTCTTTTTTCTCCTTCAATTCAATGCTCTTGATTACATGTCATTTACTTGCATCATCTCTGAACAGCATGCAGCATGTTTATTTCACATGATGTGTAACTGTTTCTTGTGCTTTGATTTGATTTTCATTTACATAAGTTAACTCACTTCTTTTAATGCTCATTTCCATCATGCCTCCTCATCATGAATGTCATTATACTTTATGTGATTATCACATGTGGCATTCTCATCATGTTAATGATTTTCAAAAGTCTTTTTTTCATAAAGTGTGAGTCATCCGCAACTTGGCAGCCCGCTCAAAAATAAGATTTTAGTTAATAGTACTTTATGTGCTCAGAGCACTCTCTGAGCAGTAAATGAGCTCATACAAATCTTACACTTTAAATAATTATTATACCTTCATGAATAATAAAAAACTTTTTATTGAAAAGTTTTAGATCTCTTTATTCTGTACACTTTACAAACTAAAGATTTCTTCATAAGTTTTAATTTGCAATAGTTATGAATTAAAAAACTTTTAACTAATTATAAATATATTAGCATATTGAATAACTATTGCGCTTTTATACTTATAATATAACTTTCAGTTTATAAGTTGTAGAGAAGAAACTATTAAACAGTTTTATAACTTAAAGTTTTCTTATAACTGTTGTTGTTAAAAAGTTACAATGATTTCAAACTTTCAGTGATGAAAATCACAACATGTCAGGGCCACCATATAATAGTATGACAGTACGACAAGTACGACACTATAGTACGACATTATATAGACATGATGACTCAGCGCCTAGTGCCTTGGCATCAAGTAAAACTCTTCACAAGGAGGTTTAGAAACCTGCTTCCTCAATGATTAATTTTGTCACTGAATAAAAGATGTATAACCCTTGCATTGACCTCATCATGATTATATTGTGATGTTCCGCTCAAGATTTAAGGTTGAGCTCAAAGCGCTCAAAGGGTGCTAAGAGCGGCTGTTAGCTGAGACATGAGATCAGAAGCTCAGAGCGCTCAAAGTGCTAAAAACTAACTCAGAGCTAACTTGCTAAATTGCTGATGTTCTTTCAAAGAGGCTGAGGTCTGAGCAGGAACACTTTTAATGATTAATATGATGCTGCTTTTCTTTGACCTTCATTTAAGCTTTGTGACAGATGTTCTTGAAGTTTCCTTGTTTATTTACTGTCACTTTCATTGCATGACAAGTTGAATGTTATTAATTCTGAGTCTTATTCATGCGCTTGCTGCAATACATGACAAATCATCTTACTCACTTCATGTGTGTAGAAATTTGTATGCTGTCATGATAAATTGCATGAACTTTACTTACATTCATTAAACCTGATAATTTATATGTTCACAGAAAAGATCTTCTCTTGACTTGTTGATGTTACTTTTCCTCTCACTTTTCTGCAAGCTCTTGTATGAATTCTTTTTTTGTGTTTATCACATGTTGATCTTTCTGTGTGCATACACTCTGTGTTGTCATCTGAGTTCACAATTGTTACTGACTTAAATATGTGTTTATATCTCTGCAGAAACTTTTAACATTATTTTTATTCTTCAGTTTTACAGTGTTCTGCATCACAACATCAGTTTTTAATGAGGCGTCCCCTGAGCCCTGATGACTCAGGTGAGAGGTGAGATAAAAATCATCATGACTGTTCATTCAAGATTAAATGTCAAAGCTGAGCAGTACATTAATTTATGAATTTTGTTAATTAGTTTTTGATCCTTCTTGTAAAGTCATTCATTCATGATTGTGTCTTGTGTGAAAGGAAAGCAGATGACACTGAAGCTTCTCATCAAATTACAGAAAGAACTCACTTTAAAGCTTCTGCAGAATGTGAAATTTAACAGTAAATCTGCACTGACTGATCTTCATCTGATGTTGTTCAGTGAGCTGCATGAGCTTAATGCATTTTTAATGAAGTTCAGGATGATTCTTCTGATAGCTTCAGAGCTGAGAATCATCACACAATTGTTGTACCTTTGAGAGCTCATTTGTGACTACAACAACTTTGAAGTTTATACACATTGTATTCACTTGATCTGACAGCTTTAAAACCTAGGTAAGTGAAAAACAATCTGCATGTCAATTAACAACTAACACAGGGAGAGGATGAAGCTTCAGCACAGAATTTATTAAATCAAGTTTTAAAAAAAGACACTTTAAATGATGACTATGTTAATCTGTCCTGCTCAAAGTTTTCAGTTGATTTCACTGACTCTTTTTTAAATATTATGCATTTCTATCTACTATACCTTCAGATGTGTCAATCATGATTTGCTGAATGCAGGTCAACATTAGTGAGTCTTCATTTATCTCAGCTCAATCAATCTAATGAATCTATTACAGGCAGAAGTAACTGAAGAGCATTCTTCAAACACATCAATAAAAAAAGAGATTGAATCAAGATTAAAATCAGAACTAGAAGAAGAAGCTGACTGAAATGTTAAAACTCTGATGAAAGGAGAACTGATACAGATTGAATAAAACACCTCAGCAGAGCTTGAATCTGATGAGTTAAAAGCAGAGAAAAAGGGTGAAAAGATGCTCATCACAGGTAAAACTCACTCATGCTTTCACAAGTCATTAACTGATGTTGCAGTATTTGCTTTTAAAGAAATTTAAGATGATCTGTGAAGGCTTATGTGAAGCTATTTAAATGAGAGAGTAAGCTTGTTGAAACTGAAATATCAGTCATGAAATAATAATTTATGTTTAAATTTTAATGAGTTTAAATAATCTTCTCTTGCTTTCAGCTGCTATCTCTGCCATTGCTGCAATAATCACACACTCATGTAAACAATGATTATCAAGTGAATGAGCAGACAGAACTCTGACTGTTAAAGGAAAAGCTTTTCAAAAGAGAACAGAACCTGATCATTGAGAACAGACCTTAAATAAATGAATATGAAGAGATAAAATATCAAATGAGAACTATGAGGAAGGGAGACAAAACCTGATCATTAAGGACAGACCTGAATACAAAGAGATAAGCCTTTAAATGCTTAAAACAGAGGAACAGACCTAAATACAGAGGAACAGATTAAAGAAAGAAGACAGAATTTAATCATTAAAGATAAATCCTCAAATGAAGAAACAAACCTGAATACAAAGAAATAAGCCTTCAAATGAGGACAGGCCCTAAAATGAAGGAACAGATTTAAATATAAAGAGATAAGCCTTCAAATGAAGGAACAGAATCAGACTGTTAAAACAGGCTTTAAAACAGAGAGATAAATTTAAATACAGAGGAACAGATCAAAGAAAGAGGACAGAACCTGACATTAAAAATAAATCTTCAAATGAAGGAACAAACCTGAATACAAAGAGATAAGCCTTCAAATGAAGACAGACTTTAAAATGAAGAAACAGACCTGAATACAAAAGAATAAATCTTCAAATAAAGAGAGGAGACAGAACCTGATCATTAAGAATAAATTCTCAAATGAACAGACCTGAATACAAACCTTTAAATGAGGAGAACAGTGCTCAATATAAATGACTTTAAGAGGAAGTCCTCCCTCATTGTAATTCATTTTCAGGCTTAAAATCAATTCTAATAATAAATTCATTCAACATTCAGCATCTTGTGTGAAGATGCATTGAAAAAATGATATTAAATAATTTAACAACTACACACAACCTCAGTAGTTAAGGGGCTGAATTGAGCAAAGGACAGTGCTTATACAAATAAAAAAAATAATATGATTAAATGTAAAGCTGCATCATCTGTCAGCAAAAACAATGAGACTGTATCAAATAATGTAGATTGCTTTAACATCAATTCTTCAACTTGAAATGAGATACTTCTTTCATACATGATCTTGCTCAGAAATATCATTAATAATGACTCTCTTTAATGTGCTTTTCCTCATATCCTCAGCATTGCTACTCAGTTTTGAAGCAGATATTGAGAGCTCACAGTTAATATTAATATTTCCTTTCAGAATCAAGAGTATCATGTTTGTGCTGTCAGTGACAACAGCTTCAAAGCATTCAGAAGATGTCATAAACTGTAAATTTGTGTTGAACAGAAATCACCTTTCACTTGTGTGCTTTTCAACCACGCACTTGATCAGAGAGAGGTCAAAAGGATTAATTGATTTCATCTTCATTTAATTATCCTCATCACAGAGGATGAACTTGATTGAAATTTTAATATTGTCAGAGGATTTCTCAACAGGAACTTCTTCCTGTGAAAATGTCATCTTGTGAAATATTCACAGTTGATTTAAAAAACTTGCCTGCAAGTCTTCATCCTCAGTTGAGTAATGACTTGATGAAATGATTGATAATGCCTCAAAACCTCACTCATTGAGACTGTCATTTGTTCACAGTTCTTCAACATTCTCTTCATAATGAGACTTTTAATTGAGTGAATGATCCTGCATCAGAATTGTATTCTCAGGCAACAAGTGTATCTTTTAAGCACTGTTTCCTTGACCTGACTTTCAATGATTTATGCATTTTGAGCTTATCTCTTCTTGATCAGCATCTTGTGTGCTTGTTCATTGATGACCTGTCTCTTGTTGAGGCCAGTCTGCTGCTTCAGCTGAGGAGTTTGACACAGTTGACTGTTCATGAAATGACAAGTGATTAAAAAAAGTCAGGTAAATCAACCTCCTCATAAAGAAAAATGTGATGTCACAACCTCAGCTCTTGTTTATATTGTGCACATTGTTTAAAAAGAAATACCCCTGACTCTGCTTATAAATCAAGTTGTATGAATGTTCACTTCTTCACTTGAGAGACTCATCAGGCTCAGCAGTGACAAAAGA
Source organism: Umbilicaria muhlenbergii (assembly GCA_000611775.1). Lineage (NCBI taxonomy): Eukaryota > Fungi > Ascomycota > Lecanoromycetes > Umbilicariales > Umbilicariaceae > Umbilicaria > Umbilicaria muhlenbergii. The sequence goes on from KK106984.1 coordinate 1,242,882, forward strand.
GAGCTTTAATTATTCAGACTTGACTTCAACAGTGTTAAAGTTCATAACTCTTAACTCTCTGATTTCCTCAGACATGAACTTTAGCCAGTTGATTAAGGTGACAAATTAATATCATGTGAGCTTGTTTACCTTCTTTGACATCTTGATGCTCTCAGTTATCTTCTTTTTCCTTTTAAGCTTTATCTTTATGAATTCAGAGATCATCTCATGATGATGACACATGATATAAAGGAACAATTGCTGATAATTTAAATTTACAGAATCAATCATGTTTCTCAGCTTAACAGTGAAGATGAACTCAGTTTCTTGAATGACACAACTGTTCATCTGCTGATTAATCTCATTGAAGCTTTGCTTAAGCACTGTGAACACTGTCTCTTGAAAAGAAATTATTTTCAGCATCTTGATGCACCTGCTTCACACTTGAAGAGATTTGAAATCATTAAAAAATGTGAGGAGAGACAGGATAAGGTCATTAATAAATTACAAGATGTCTTAAACTGTGTTGTGCTCTCACTCATTAAAAGCACTGAACAGTTCATTCTTCTGCATTTGATGATACAGGAATGTGAAGTTTAACATTAATATCTTAAGTGCTTTGCCCTTCAGTGCTTTCACAGTGATATAATCTACTTTTTGCATCACCTGTCAATCATTACTGAGCAAACTGAATCAGAACACTCAGATATGTTCAAGGTAATGAAGAATTTCCTTGTGAACAATTATGTTGACACATTCATTGTGCAAGAACAGTCAACTTACCTCTTCACATTATGAGTTCATTATTTTTTTAAGTATTCTGCTCCTCATTTCACCTCACAAGCCTGTGATGTCTTGAAGTGCATTAAAGGCTGCTTAATATCTGTCATGATGAAGAAGTTTCCTCAGCTCATCTTGTTTGTTTTTGATTAAACATACTCATCAACAGCTCTTAGCAACTGAATCTTCTTGCAGATCATACTGATGAATTTTGTAATAAACTTACTCAGCAGAAGATTGCTCCTTGTTGAAGAAAACTTCAACAAGAAATCTCTTTAATTTTTCATTTAAATCTGACACTAATGTCAGTGAAAGTGATGACAGTGAAGAGATCAGATTGCTGTACTGTTTAAATAAAGATTCACTGTTCATCATCTGTCCTCAGGTGAAAGAAACTTTCAGTTTACTTAAAGTTAATCACAATCCTGTAGACAACAGAGTTGAACACTGAATGAAAAATGTAATTTAAATTATTAATCTTGTGTGTTGCTCAGCAACACTTCATGAGAGGTGTTGAAAGATTAAACAGCAAGATTCAAGTGTTGTAAGTCAATGACAGCAGGCACATGATACTGATGCTTAAGCTGATAACATTTTTCATGTTGAAAGCATAACTTTAACCTCTTCACATTCTCCTGAGGTTCATTGCTGTGAAAATTCAGATACTTAAGCCTGATGTGTGCAGTTTCTTTGAACTTAATGCATCTCTTCACTTCAAGTGTTGCTTCTTGACACTCTACCTGAATCTGTTGCATAATGAGAATTTCAGTGAATGAGCAGCATCACTTGTATCATTCATCTTGTGATGAAATGTGAATTGCTGCTTGAGTGAGGAGGCTGAGAAATAATTATTATTAATTCAGAACAAGACTGTCCTGTGATTAATTAAATGTGCATCAGGTATGAATGACACTCAATGTGCATCAATTATGAATGTCACTTCAAGAGCCCCTCTTCATTTTTTAAATAAAAAGATGAAAATAATGTTCTTTCACTTTCCTGTAACTTCTGTGCCTATGACTTAAAAAAGCACTCTCAACATGTCATGTAACCTTTAATTCTCACAATTGTTTTTATTATCAGTCTTTCATATTTTATTCCTCAGAGTCAGAGCAATTGCTGCAGGTGAAAGCACAAATGAATTAAAATTTTAATGTCACTCAATTAAGCTGCTTGAACAAGAAAGGACCTCATTCATTTCTTATAAATGACTTATCATCATTTAATGATATTGAGACCTCACCTGCAGATGATTTTTGTTATACTTTAATCTTCAAGAAGAATGTTGCTGACAAATTACAAAGAAAACAAAAACATTTTATCACAGACAACACACATCAAGCTGCTGAATTTAAGTTTCAGAAGTTTACAACCTCTGCTTCAGAATGTGCTTAATTAAATCTTCAGATTAATACAGCTCCTGTAAATAAATTACTCAACATATCTTCTCTCAATGACTCTCATGATGTGTCTGCTTCATTAAGGCTTGAAGTTCAGTCAGATGCATCATCTTTAAGAGTAAAAGACAAATCCTTGTGAGAGACTTATGACAAAAATTATCAACTTAAGCTGAGTGAGCTTGTCACTGTGACTGAAAGAAGATGTTCAGCCTCTGAACTGATGATGATTAAGAAGCTCTTGAGTTTAAACACTGATGTCACACTTTCTGTGCTTCATCAGATACAAGGCAGTTGTTTTATGAACTGTGTTGAGATATTTCACTTCAGAAATGCCTTGCATGTAATTTCAGAGTACATGACAATGTTTCTTCTTCAGATTATGACAGCACCTTGATATCTGAATGAGAATTAAATCATGACAATCATTAATCAGATGAACTTTTCTCACTGTTGAAAAATAAAGCACTGATGCTGAAGAATGCAGATTCTTCACAGAATCAAATTTCTTAAATTTTGTAACATGATTTATGATATCATCACCTGCTTAAGTGTTCTTGTGAGTCAGCAGAGGGCTGTTAAGATTGATATGCAGCATGAACATCTTCATGAAGTCTCACTAACTCAAGATCACAGCAAATTTGAAATGCTGCAGGACTGCATCACTAAAAGATAAATAAAATTATTCAAACATGCAGGCTTTAAAGGACATCATGATGCAATTGATAAAAAAACACAGCAGAGGTAATGAACTTATTAATGCAAGTGATCTGTCCTGCTGATCTTCTATTGTTGTTAATTTCTTTTCAGATACTATGTTCACTTCTGCTCAGAAGTTGACACTGATGAGTTAAAAGTTCTTTTTAATAATGACATCTTTAACCTTCAAAGCATGTGTTTCTTAAGAATGAGTAATGAAAAGAAGACCTCCTCTTGTTAATATCACTCACTCAACTTTCCTCACGCAGGTTCTACAGAGATGAGTGATGATTTATTTTAATAATTATCATGACATTTGTTGAAGAGTGATGAGTAAGGAAACATGATATCACAATTTAAATCTGATTACAGTGAATTAAGTACATATAATTTTATGTTATGATTGAGTTTCAGATCATACTAGGCTTGTGCTTTCATTTTATGTTGCATTTGAGCATGTTTTAATTCTTAATGACTGTGCAAGTTGTCAGTGCTCTTGATAGAAAACCTTAATCATTTAATATCAACAGGGTTGTGACAGCCTTTGCAAGTAATTGAAGATGAAATTCATAATCTTCTGTAACTTTACATTTTTTTTTAATGACATCTGTGAATGAACTTTCTGTTAACATAATTTTGTTAATTCTCAGATTTAAGAAGCTTCTCTCACATCTTCATCTTTTTCTCAGCTGACTCTCTTCTTGATCTCTGATGATTAACACATCTACTTGACAGTGCCTGTTTCATTACTTATTTGACTGCCAGGTTTCTATTGTCACATTGTATCATTTATGAGAGGGCTGATACAGTTCATCTTGTCATGATGAAGTTAAACAGGAGACATCTGTTCAGTAATTATTTCAAAAGATCATGCATAAAGATACTCATCATGAATAATGTTCATTTCTGCGTCAAGAGATGCACCCTGTTGTGAGACAAATTTACAGTTTAAGTATCTCAAGTCTCTTCCTCATCAGTTTACAAATTTGTTATCAATATGTTACTGTTCTTCAATTATTTCTCCCCTAGGAAATCAGTCTGCAATGAGAAAATCACTGAGGTTGATCATGCTGTTGATTGTTTTGTTGATGTTATTAATCACTGTTTCAGCTGTTTCTTCCTGCTCAATTGTGACTGTCAGAGTCTCTTCACAGTTCAGAGCACTTAAGGAAAGGTTTTATAAAAAAAAAATATAAACTCAAGTTTTGAAGACAGTTGAAGAGGAGAATAAAGAAGTCTGAGAATAACACTGTGTGAGAAAAGTGTCTCAAAACATCACATGTATTTAGTGAGCATTAGCTTAAATTACATTATACTGTATTACAGCTCAGACTTGCTGTATTTTATTAACTCACTATTTCAAACTTCATTAAATGTGTGATGTATAAATAACATGTTTCTCAAATCTTTTATAAACATGTGTTTAATGATATGCTGTTGCTTAACTGCTGCCTGCCACTCATCTCATTCACAACATCATCATCATGATAGGTTAATATGAACAGAGTCAGTCAAGTGCTGATGCAAGATGTTTCTCATGACGTGCTTAATTCATACTGTGCATTAACAGATCATGATAATGTTCCTCACTTTACCCTTTATCATCATGCTCACGGACGACGCTCAATAGAAGAGAAGACTTAAAGTCAACAGTACCTCACCTCATGAGAAGAGAATGTCATTATTATGTTCTTATTACAAATGTCTGATCTTGAACAATCAATACAGATGAAGTTCATTTCTTTAATAACTTTCATTGTCACCTGCAAGCGGCTCATAGCAGACAGATCACTCAAGCCTTCAGAGAGAAACTGAGTGAAAGCTTTAAAAAATCATCATTCAGTACTTCAAGTGAGAAGAGTTAACGCATTAGATTAAAATCATCATGAGAAAAATATCTATTGAAAGGTTATACACTGATTTAAGATGATTGAAAAGATATTACAAGATTCTGCTATTTTAGCAGAGAATATTTATAACATGAATGAGATTGAGGTTATGTTATTCATGCCAAGCTCTGTTAAAGTCCTTGTAAATAAGAATGATAAATGTTAACAAGAAGTCATGAGTGCTGATATATAATAACTTCAGAACACATGAGACACTCAAAATCTTAAAGTTTTATTTTAAAAATAATATCATCCTCTGTCATCTCTCCTCTCACACCTCTCACAAGCTTCAGCCTTGTGATGTTGCAGTGTTTGCCTCATTGAAGGTAGCCTATCATGAACAGGTTGATCAACTAGAGTGAGAAGGTATGAATATAATTGATAAGCAGCACTTTACCTCTCTCTTCAGCTCAGCAAGGGAAAAAGCATTTACATTAAAGAATATTAAGGTTGATTTCACTGCAAGTGATTTATTCTCATTCAATTCAGATAAAGTACTCAGACTTATGTCAAAGCCCCCTGCTGACTTAAATGTTTCAAAAGTCAATGAGGTAAAGGTGAGGTCTTGTTCACAAGATGTAATACTATAAACACCTGTGACATCAGTGTCAGCAGAGGGTTTCATGTCACTGCAAAATTTAATCATCAAGCAGGATGCTTATGCGCTTGATAACATGAGTAAACAGAAGTTAAAGAGGCATGTATTAAAGCTCATTAAAGCTGATCAAATGTTTCTTGTCAAGGATGCTCTTCAGGAGGATTAAATTCAATTCTTGAACACAATTAATAATAAAGTCAAAGTTTGATGATCAACTAAGTCGTTGGTACTAGAGAAGGTGAAGGTCATGAGTTATGAAGATCTTGAAAAAGCATGAGTGAAGCATGCTAACAAAGAGGCTGCCAAAGAAGTCAAAGGCAAGAGCAAGCATGATTGAAAGCACAAGAGTGCTGCACTAAAGGCAGATACATCAGAGTTAAATGTGAAGATGATGTGAATGAGTGAAGCATCAACATCAATGAGAGCCTCAGTAGTGCAGATGAGTGAAACATCAGTTACAGAAGATGAGATTATGTCAGAATCATGAAAAGCCTCAGTGATGCAGATGTATTAACAGAAGATGTGAAAGATGCTGTATGAGAAATAAAGAATTAATGAACTGATCCTCAGCTTAAATCAGTTTAAGGCAGGCTCATGCTAACTTCATGATCTGTTGCTGTACAATAAAGTTGGTCTTCATCACTCTTGTGACGCAATAATAATAATAATCATGCAGACAGACAAAATAAAGATAAAAATCAATCTTTGATGTTCCTCTGTCATGTTTATCATGCTCATGTTTTAATATGCTCTGTGATGATTATTGCTGTCATAATTGTGCTTGCTGTTGTGCTTGCTATCATTGTGCTCGCTGTTATGCTCATCATTGTTATGCTCATTATTATGTCTTGTTATATGTTCTGATGACTGTTCTCTTCACCGTCTTATATCATCTTGTATCATCATATATCATCATGTACATCATCATGCTCATAGTTGTTTTCATGTTGTCATCATCTGAACCGTCATTAAGATCTTCATCAGGTTATCACAGTCTCATTATGCAGCTTTAACATTATCCTGAAATATCTTCACACTTTAGTCAGGTATTCTATTCACGCTTCATGCAGCATAACTGAAAACTTGAGGATGATCATCTCATTGAAGGAGGCAATATAAGAATTCAGAGTGACAACAGCAGTGATAAAGGAGTGAATTCCTTATAAATATCAAGATTAACAACTGTAGAGATTTATCATTCTGTAAAAGTTCATTGTGACAGAGGGGTATCTCTCAACTGAAAGAGAAAACAATTGATTTTAACAAAACATTAATCACTTCTTGCTCTCATTTGAGAGGGTACAATACAACTCAGAGTATATTGAGAAAATAGAATTTTTCAGTACAGTCACTTGCAAAATCAGTTTCCTTCTATTACACTTAAAAAAATTCTGAGCACAGATCATGTCAGTTAATTTTAATTCTTCTTAATCTGATTAATATGATTGATACAAAATATAAATTTATAAAATTTGTTCTGCTCTAGCTAACTAGCTTTGATGATTTCAAAGCATTAAATGTTCAATTGTATCAGTGGCTAAAGAAGAGACATAAATCTTGAAAATAAACTGATCATGTTACTGTAACACATGAACAGTTGAATATTCTTGATGTAGTTTCTAAAATATTCAGTGACAACATTCAGTGTCAACATTTAATAATATATAAACATCAGCTCCTCTAGGACCCTCTTTATCAAAGTTATTATAATAAAATATATATAATAGAATTTAAGAAGAGCAGTTCAGAGAAGACTTATTAAATGAAAAATTAATTGTTAAGACTTGACCTGACAGGCAGTCAATGATGATAATGTTTAACATGATGACTGAACATGATAACTGATACTTTAATGATAATCAAAGTACATTCTAATCATTTCATGTGATTCACGCCTCATCAGCATTTAAATCATAGCCGTGATGCTGAGGCTCTTCTAAAGCAGTTGCAATCAGCGCTATATTTAAATTCAATGATATATCTCATAAGATAGTGCCTGTGTCAGTTAAAATATATGAACTGATAGTATTGAACGCTACATTATAGACTGTTCAGTTAATGTTGAGCATCTTGAGGCAGGTGTTGCTGCTGACATCTTAAATTTTAATCATCTTATCACCTGATCCTGATACTACCTGAGTGCCGTCATGTGAGAAGGTCACTGACATGATCATATCATTATGACTCTTGAGCATCTTGAGGTAGGTGCTGCTGCTGACATCTCAGATCTTAATCATTTTATCATCTGATCTTGATACTACCTGAGTGCTGTTATGTGAGAAGGTCACTGATCAGATCATATCATTATGACTCTTAAGCATCTTGAGGCAGGTGCTGCTGCTGACATCTTAAATTTTAATCATCTTATCACCTGATCCTGATACTACCTGAGTGCCGTCATGTGAGAAGGTCACTGACATGATCATATCATTATGACTCTTGAGCATCTTGAGGTAGGTGCTGCTGCTGATAACATGATTTTACTGTTATGACCCTTGAGCATCTTGAGGCAGATGCTGCTGCTGGCATCTTAAATCTTGACTGTGTTATCAACTGATCCTGATACTACCTGAGTGTCATCATGTGAGAAGGTCACTGACATGATCTTATCATTATGACTCTTGAGCATCTTGAGGCAGGTGCTGCTGTCAGCATCTCAGATCTTAATTGTGTCATCACCTGATCCTGATACTACTTGAGTGCCATCATGTGAGAAGGTTACTGAGATGATTTTACTGCTATGACCCTCAAGCATCTTGAGGCAGGCGTCACTGCTGGCATCTCAGATCTTGACTGATTCATTAACTGATCCTTATACTACCTGAGTGCTGTCATGTGAGAAGGTCATCAACATGACTTTATCATTATGACTCTTGAGCATCTGTATGCAAGCACCTCAGTCAGCTTTCATAATCAACTTCATAATGATTCAGACTAGCTCTTCATCCTGAAAAAGCTCTCACGTCAAACTATGAACAGAGCTGAACAGAAGGGCTGATGAATATGCTTGCAGAGAAGTATTCTCAATGACATTTCTATTAAACAAAATAAATTGATGTGCATCTTGAATCAGATGGAAAAGTTGAAATTCAGATGAAATTTTTTAAATCAATTAATATTCACAAGTATATTACTTTGATTAAGTAATAACTAACTGTAAGTAAACTGATAAGCTTGATTATTGCTAAAATGCTGTCTGAGATGCCTTTTATAAGGCTTAAAGCTTTTAGTCAGTGAAGAAAGTGCTTCCTCAGAAAGACATTAATCATACTGTTATCATAAAAGCTCACTTCATCATGGCTGTTTTTGATCTTGCAAAGATGATCAATTCAGTAGACACAAGCATATTGAATCAGAGTGAGTGAATCTGAATCAGAGTGTTCAACTTTGTTAATAGAACAACCTGAATGCAGCAAGTTATAAATATCTCTTTGCAGTGCCTTATTCATGACCTTAATTGACTGTAACACTATTTGTTGCTGCTTTTCTGTGTGCTCATTAAAGAAGATCTCAGTGCTTGCCTGCTTCACAAGGTAGTCCTGCGCTGATTGATGAATGAATGAGATGATGCATTCTCAAAGTGTCAGAAAAGAGTCACAAAGCTTTATAATCTTCATCAGAGCTTCATAATCACTGAAGACATCATCAGGTATGTTGACAAAGAATGTTAATTCTTTCAATGTAATAAACTGATACATGACTGAGATGACGGTCAGTATACTTTTGCAGAGCTCAGCATCATCTGAGATGCAGATCTGATTCATCATTCATTTATAAAAAGCATTAAGTTCAGGTGAAAACATTATCAACTTCTTTTAAGTCTTTCATTCAGGGATATTGATGAGTTCTTGACAGATCAAGGCCACTCAGAGGAAGATGTCATTTACATTCAACAACAAGTAGCACTGAACAGCGTCTCATGTATCATTGTTGTATTTATTTCATTCCCCTAATCAATCAACCTTAAACTGAATGTATGTGATAACAGCTGCAGAGATGAATTTTTCATTCAACTCAAGACACAGTCTTTTTTTCTATGTTGCAGTGTAAAGATTCTTCTTGATGCTCAGTCAGTTGTGACTAAAGATGATTCATTTGACATGCAAGTATGCAGGTGACTTCTGAATGACAAAGTTAAAAAGCAGGCTCAAGTCTGTGATACACTCATTAAGTGCATCAATGATCAGGTAGGTGCTCTGCAGGATTGAATTATTTAAAATGCTCATGAAAATTTCAGACAAGGTCACTCAAGCATTTGCATCCTCAAAGATGTTACACCTCTCACTAGATGATACCTGGTTGATACATGTAGCAGATGTACATGTGGTACTGCTCATGATGCTCAGAGCATGAGCACCTCAAGCACCTGACTGCTCATGATGCTCAGAGCATGAGCACCTTGAGCACCTGACTGCTCATGATGCTCAGGGCATGAGCACCCTGAGCAGAGAAGTTACACACATAAAGCAGTACAGTTACACATGAGTCTTTTAAAGTACTATATAATCACAGGTAGATTCATAGTTAGAAGCTCATGCTCAACTCATGTATTAAATACAATCTCATAAGTCTACAACCTTCTAGCTTATTCAAGTCTACATGTGATCAGTAGTTCATTGAATCAAGTGCTGTGATCAGATGAACATTGATATAATTCATTAAATGATTATATTATCCTCATCATTATGACATCACCTGTTACATTTTGAGCATCATCCTCAGGATATCAGTCATGAAATGAACTGTGACTCATGAGTCTCTTGCAAGGATGACAACCTTTAATCATGATTCATCAGTCATTAAGAGTTCAACATCATCAGAGATGAAGATCAAGATCTCATCATCAGACAAGTTCTTAAGAGAATAAAGGATGTTGAGTTCATTCCTCACTCAGCTTGATACTTACATTCACCTCAATCACATCATGTTCAAGAAGGAAGTCAACAAAGTATTGTATACATCTTCTTATTTGAGGTCTGACATCCTCAATTGATTTGAGCTGACCCTCTGAGACTATATGAAAAATGAGAAGAAGGATCATGATGATGAGATAAACAAGATCTTCATCAGTCTAAAGGAGTTCAAGAAGCAGATAAGAATCATGTTTAAGATTATTAATTAAAAAAGGACCACAGAGTGAGAAATTTACAACATTGTGCAAAAAGAAGTCATCATGATGTATGCAGTCAATTTTCAGAGACATGTCATGTATACAAATTGAGATGACACTTGTTGTGACTTTATCAGAGCCTCAGCTTTACCAGAGCCTCATCACCTCTTACCTTAACTTAACTTAATGTAGCTTAGTGAAGTCAGCATAAAAGCTGACTTCTTAGTAGATAGAATAGAACATCTTTATCACTCACAACAAAATGATAACAACATCATCATAAATGATCATTAAGGCATCATAAACTGTTTTAACAGCTAGGTCTTCTTACTTAGCATCAGTTTTATCAAAGCTTTGACTTTATCACGTAAATCATCAATCTGATGTTCACGTCAGACATCAATCAACTGGCTTTAAATCAAGTTATGATAGCACTCAGCTATCAACTTCAGGACTTCATCAACTCAGATCATCATTAAGTTGAAGACATCTCAACAGTCAAGAAACAAGTCATCACCTGTGTTGTTCAAGAAAACACCAGATCAGCAGATGCTCAACCAAAGGAATTTAATTAATTCATCAGAGCAGTATCTTAAGAATTCCTCACTTGATCACCTGAGTGAGTCACAGATAAATCATGATTAAACTGTGATATCTGTAAGCTTCTAGGAGCTGTTTCAGCTGCTGCATCCTCAAGCTCACAAGAATGAGAATATCATCTCTCAACAGAACATCATCCTGACTCCTTTACTCACAACTCATTCATGTCAAGATCATTTAATGATCTCATCACTCAACAGATCACAAGTGAAACTGAGTTAATATAAAGTAAATGAAGGTCATCTCATGATTCAGGCATGATAAACAACAGCAAAGGAATCTCTTGAGAAGAGATGCAGCAGCTTATTCAAGCTAGCATTCAAGCAGCAGTAACAGCAATCATAGTCAACATATAAGCAGGCTCACAAGGCTCATCAGGATCATCAGGTGAAGTCAGACCCTTTGACTCTGTTGATTCAATAAGTGATGAAACTGAGGGTAACTCAGCATTCAAGCTTTAAGATATCAGTTACTTTAACCTCAATTCAGATGTTGAACTGATTGAAGTCAAGGAGAATCATCAAATCTATCATAATGTGTTCAGCTTCATCAATCATCTACGCGTCAAAGCACTCATCATGAATGCAGCTTTGCTTAAACAAAACCTGAACACCTGCCTGTTAGGAAAGGTGAACACCTGATACACAAAGGAACTCACTCACCTTTCTCATATAAGCTTGAGGAATGACAACAATGAGGTATTCAAATGATGTAATGCCTTGAAAGTCAGATTTTAAAATAACTTCAGTAGAGCTCTGACAGCTCTAGAGGCTTTATGATACACTGTTCAAGATGTCAAACATCATTGAGATTCAGCCTTCTATATACAGTTCATTATTCTGCATGAGAAGAATGCTGAAATTATCACAACAGAGGCAGTGCAGGTTTTAATCACTTATGAGCATTTAAACATTGAGTTACACCTACATTTACCTCACCTCACATCAAACTCTACCATAGCGACCCTTATCAAGGACGTCAATTATCAGAAAGATATTTAATTTGACATGTACATCAAAGATCAAGAGTCTAGCCATGATAATACCTTCAATGATTGATGAGAACGCTGGTCAGGCAATTAACAAGATAAGCAATGTTTCAATCATTCATCTCAGTTTCAATTTCAAGGGAACAATTGTTCTCTGTTTTTCAATATTGATTATTCTGTCAATAACTCTTCCTTTCATAATGCTGAGTGATTTAACAAAGGATATGACCGCTATCCTGCATATCAAGATCAGAGAAATTCTAACAATGCACAGGCACAAGGTCAAACCACAGTCACACTTCAGCTTAAAGGAATACATCAACTGCTCATGATCACAAATGAAAATGAAAAACCATTCACTGCAGTGATGTAGATCAATCACTGAATTAAAACATCAGAAACAAGAACTCTTTCTGATGCTGACAGCTTAATCATCCCTGAGCTTATCATGAAGAGCCTGATGAAGATGAGCAGGCATCTTATCAGAAGTGAGAAGATGATTTTTATGAGCAAGCTTATCAGCAAGGCGCTGAGGACGCCTACATATTAAGTTTCAATGAATATAATGAGCAAGACAGCCAAGCCGTGAAAAGATCAAGAGGGGAATCAGAAAACTTAAATATAAATCATTATACACTCTCCCTCTCCTGCTGAAACTGTCATGAGGAATTTCAGTCAAACAACAAACTGCATAAGCATGTTCAGAAAGGCTGTCTACTGGCAGTTAATCATAAGTTTATTGAGGGCTCACTTAATCACTCTATCATAGTGAGCTCAAGCAAGCCAAAGCAGCCTATGCAAGGATACACTTTTCAGAGTTGATGATACATCACAGTGAAGATGAGATTCAATGAAAAGCTGAATATACCTGCAGAGTCAGTCTGCATTGATAACAGATGCACTATGAGCCTCATTGATAAACAGTTCTTTCACAGATTAACCTTGAATGAAACTCACAAGATGAAGTGAACAGCATCATTAATCTCAGTTCACAGCTTAAAGACTGCAACTCATTAAGCAAATGAGTATGTCACCCTGAATATTTACCTCTCAGGCACTGACGGCAGGACAGCTCATGTCAGTGGTGAATTTCACTTAATTAACAACCTCAAAGCAAACATGCTTATTGAGATGAATATATTAACAGCAGAGGAGGTCACAGTCAAGCTGTGATCAAAGAACTCAGTGATTATGATAGAAAGCTGCCAAAATATCATCATTTCACTACATGTAACAACTAGATTTAACGCCTGAATGAATAAAACAGTGACGTTTAATGAGTACACTGTGATTTCATCACAGGCTCAAATTGCAGTACTCATTACCTCATTTCATGAGATTAAACTCCTCAAGGACAGGGACCTTTTATTTAAACTCAATGATATTGACATTGAACTCATGATGTACACTCACATCATCAATCACATGATGTCTGAAGTACTGATCTACAATGAGTCTGAAAAGCCTGTGATTCTACCTCAGAAGACTCATCTAGATCAGGTAATGAAATATGAGGCAGACAGCTGTTACTCAACTCATCTGAACACCTTAATGCTTGCTGCCTGAAAGACTCACTCAGGAGATAATGAGAGCTGAGCATGCTGAAGTTTTCAAAGCATTCTAGCTGCAGTCACGGCATTCAATGTAGTCATGAACAGCTTATTCACAGGAAACTCCTCATTCTCATCATATTCACCTGCAGAGAGCCTGCTACTGAATGAAATCATCATGTGCAGTGATGTGAGCACCATGTACTGAATTACTGAAGTCATCAACCAATACCCTCAGCTATGGGAAGATCAAGGCAACGTTGTTGATGTTTCAGAGTCAAAGTGAATGAACATATCACTTCTTGATAACTGAAGAGAGCTCTACAAGGCCAGGTAAGTCAAGATATACTCACTGAGGAAGCAAGACAAGAAGCTCATTGATAAGACATTCAACAAGCTACATGCTGAAAATCACTTAAAATGAGCATCAATCACCACCCTGTTCACATACCCTTGTTTCATTATGTGAAGAGATACTCAAGAAGGCTGTAAAGGCAGAGTGATCATGAATATATGAGCTTTAAATAAAATAATGATGCCAGATGCCTACTCAGTGCCATCTCAAGCTGAAATCCTCACGGCAGTACATGGGTTGAACTACATATCAACAGTAGACCATCCGCAACTTGGCAGCCCGCTCAAAAATAAGGTTTTAGTTAATAGTACTTTATGCGCTCAGAGCACTCTCTGAGCAGTAAATGAGCTCATACAAATCTTACACTTTAAATAACTATTATACCTTCATGAATAATAAGAAACTTTTTACTGAAAAGTTTTAAATCTCTTTATTCTGTACACTTTACAAACTAAAGATTTCTTCATAAGTTTTAATTTGCAATAGTTATTCAAAGTATGTGACTTTTTTTGAAAGATTTTTCACTATTGAAAACTTGAATTAAATATAACTTAACAACAACAGCAGTTATGAAGAAACTTTTAATTTAACATTAATAAAGAATACTGTTCTTTATAACTTATGCATTGAAAGTTTCTTCATATCTGTTGAGGTGCAAAAGTTATTAAAGTGTGTAAATTTTTAAGTGATGAAAATCTTGAAGTTCTTTAAATATTCAGAACTCAACACTTATACAGTGCTTTCAGACTCAACAAATCATGATTTTTTATTGCAGAAAAGTGAATTTTAGCAAAAGTTTACTTATTATAAATTTTACTGTTATTATAACACTGCGTGTGTACTTGTTTAAACAATTGTTTTAATAATTGTTTTTTTATCACAAAATTTTAATGTTCCGCTCAAGATTTAAGGTTGAGCTCAAAGCGCTCAAAGGGTGCTAAGAGCGGCTGTTAGCTGAGACATGAGATCAGAAGCTCAGAGCGCTCAAAGTGCTAAAAACTAACTCAGAGTTAACTTGCTAAATTGCTGATGACTGCAGCAGCTTCTTTCACCAATGAAGGGTAAAACTGAAGACACATCACAAGCTTATCATGTCCTCTCACTGAGGTCAGGAAGTATTCAAAGTGGTGATGATAAAATATAAAAACTCATCAGCTTATATACAAAGAATGATAGACAAAGTCCTTTGAGAGCAACACAAATTCACATGAGCTTACATGAATGACATTGTTATATTCTTCAATATGCTGAATGAGCACCTGCATCACCTAGATAGTGTATTCAGGGTGCTAGTGAAGAAGAATATTTGCCTCTCTCTCAAGAAGTCATTTCTTGATTATTCCTCAGTAAAGCTTCTTGATCAGAGAGTTGATGCTTTAAAATTAACAACAGTGAAAGAAAAGCTCACAGCAATTACCTGATTAGAATTCTCTAGATCACTGAGCGCCCTTGAGAAATATCTTGATCTTATCAGGTACCTTCAACAATACATATTAAAGTATACAGCTATTTTGAAACCGCTTCAGGAATGAAAAACACTATTAAATAAAATCATTAAGAAGCAGTCAGGTAAATCATTTAAAGGCACAGTGAGAAAAAAGATAATTAAAAGAGTAGAGGTAGACATGTTAACTTCATAAGAGCTTCAAGCATTTAATCAACTACAGATGATGTTCTCTCAGTCAATTATATTAACTCACTTCAATTCAGCTCATCAGCTGTACATTGACCTAAATGCATCAAAAGAATTCAGGTTCAATGCTCATATTTATCATCATTAAAGTGATGATGAAACCAAGGCAGAACTGACTCTGAAGGTGAAACAAAAAAAAATGAAGCTTATATGTTTCCTCAGCAGGCTGCTTGTGAATGTAAAGACTAAATACTGACTCACTGAGCTGAAGATGACAGGTTTAGTATGAGTTGTTCAGAAAATACAACACATGATTAAATCAGTCATCAAGGTCACTATCATATATACTGATCATGCAGCAACAGTCAACATCATATGTTAATCAAGCCTGTTAATGACATTGACTGAAAAGATGAATCTACAACTCATTTAAGCATCTGAATACCTTCAACACTTTTGACTTGACGTTCACTACAAGCCTGATAAATTTAATGTGATATCAGACGTGTTATTCAGATTGGCAGAGCAAGACTACTGTCAGAAGTCAGATATCTCAACTCTTAACATTTTTTACACATCATCAGCCTACAACACAGCAGCGTACCTGATTTCACTGATGAAGTTAAACTCAGAGTTTTAAGAGCGCCTGATTGCTGAATATGATCAGGACGCTCAGTGGACCAGAGTTAAGATCATGATAAAAGCAAACATCAGATTAGAAGAGAACACCTCAGCTTTATCATATAAGATAATAAATAACTTGATCTACTACAAGGACCTGAAGATCAGCCTTCAGCTAAACATTTCATCAGTAGATGACTTGAAAAAGGAATTGTTTCAGCAAGCACATGATGAGCTGAAACACCCTGAATATGCAAGGATGCATGAGCATCTCACTGAGGAACTATACTTCTTCAACCTCTTCAAAAAACTTCATGAGTTTATCCACTCATGCCCTTAATGCCAGTTATGTTAAACACTCAGGCATAAATCATACAGCGCTCTTCAGTCAATTCTGATGTCTTCACAGCCTTTTCACATCATCTCACTGAACTTCATACTGAGACTGCCAGTAACACCTCAGCTGAAGGAATATGACTGCATAATGTCTTTAACAGACAAATTCAGCAAAGCGGTAAGCTTTATCCCCGGCAAAACCACATGAAAGAGTGCACAATGAGTCATAAAGTTCCTCAACTGTTTAATTCTTATGAACTGAGGCCTCCTCAAGGCAATCCTGACAGACAGGGACTCAAAATTCATGATGAGAATGTGAAAGAGCATCTTCAAGCAGTTGAAAGTTAAATCACTACTTTCAACAGTGTATCACCCTCAGACAGATGATAACTCTGAAATTATAAATCAAATAATAAAAATCACTCTATGATACTTCCTGACAACATTGAAGGACATCAGGAGTTGAGTCACAGTATTATCAAGAATGCAGGCAGCCTTGAACAACTTTATAAAGTATTTCAACATCATTAAAACCTCAACTGAAGTCCTTTATGAATTTTAAATCAGAGAAGCACTTGACCTTCTATAAGTCAACAAGAGTAGTGAGCCTGCAAATGAGGCAGCCTTAAGAGAAATTCAAGATGTGAATCCTGCAGACTCAATGACAGTAATGATGAAATACAGATCAACAGCAGTTGATGCAAAGGATGTCATTACCTTTGCTGTCATACACATGAAGGAGTACTATGACAGCAGGTATATATCAAAATTCTTCAAGATCAGTGACATGATCAACTTATGATTACATCAAGGGTACACTATATCAGGCATTCAGAACAAGAAGATCAAACAGCAGTTTATGAGCTCATTCAGAATTATCAAGAGAATCAGATGCTTGACTTATAAATTAAATCTCCCCCCTCATTAATGAATTCATGACATCATATCAATAGCTCACCTGGAAGGTGCAATCACAGCTGACTCATATAATCAGCTGAGGTCAAATCACTCATCATCAGTGATGATAAACAGTGACTTAAATCATTATGAAATTAAACACCTGCTCAAGAAGAGAACAAGACGCTCTGAACACAATGACTGCAGAATAATCATCAAATACCTTGTATAATGAAAAGGCTACAGCTCTGAACATGACATGTGATATAATGTTAAGGATCTGAGAAGCGCAAGGGATCTCATAAAGGTGTATGATGATGCACATGTAAGAGCTCAGGTTGAAGCACTGATGATTAATGATGAAAGCTGACACCTTCAAGAGGGAATCAATAGAAGATCCTCTGAGATCTTTTAAGTTCTCATCACATAACCCTGATTGCTTCACGTGCTATGAAATGACACTTAATGAAGCATACTTAATATATTATGAAGCATCATATGTGGCATGCTCAGAGAAATCCCTCATCAGATGATGTGCAGAGTTGAGATAATTCACTGTCTCACTGCTGAATAGTGAACTCTACACCTCACTTTCCTCACTGCTCAACACATTGCATCAGAGAACCTCATTACTCACTGCTCAACATTCTACAGTGAGCCTCAAATTAATCACAACAACTCAATTCTGTACTGCTCTGAAAGCTGTCATCACAAAGACTGCACCCCTCCTCCTCTATCACTACTCATCACATATAATGCAAAGGAATAATCATGGCGGAAGCACATGATATTGAGATGAGTGATCAACTCACAGCACGCACCTACCACATGAGCACATTAAGCAGGCACAACTTCAAAAATCTTTATTATAATGATGAAGATGAAGTGGACCCTGATGATGAAATTCAATATTACAAAAATAAAGACGGGGGCCCCTGCAACCTGTATGATGAAGATGACATGCTCATTGAGATCAGCTGACCTGATGAAATCATAATTAATTCACAAGAAGTTGCTGTGAGCACCTTCACAGAAGTGACAGCAGTATCAGCTGCATCAATCACAGAGAACATCAATGATGATGATGATAACAATGAGCCTCTAGACTTGATCAAGATGCCCTTCAATATCACTCATGATAAGATTAACTGTCAGAGAGCCTGGCTGTGAGTAAACAGACACAGTGAAGAGGATTTCAGTGTTGATGAAATGATGCAAATAACAGATGAAGATATGAAGGAAGTCAGTTAAACCCTGATAAATTCATTCTGAAGAATGAACTCAAAGGAAGGAGGATGATCATACATAAACACAGAAGAATATGAGCATGAGTGAATCATTCAATATCTACCTGATGTATGCAAATTCACAGTAACAGCACTCTTTCTTTTACTCAGTTTTTCATCAGTTGTAGCAAAGAATGCCCTGAGAGCTTCTTCAGTGAAATCAGAGAAGAACATAATGATTTCAAGGGTGTCATGCAGCATTGTTCATGACAGACAAACTCACAAGCAATGAAAGAGTCTGAAGAAAGAGGACAAGAGGATTATGAAATATTAAGTCCTCACAGGTCATATAACTTATCTAGTTATAAAAGATACAGGGTTTAAGATCACTGATGAATCTGAGGATTCAGCATGAGACATACAAGTCACATGCAAATATTATATATCAGACGTGATGAGATCACTCATCACTGAGAACAAAGTCATCTGACTCATTAGCTTTCAAATCAAGGAAATGCGCGCCGCTCACTCTGTACAAATGTGCAATAATTATCACACATGGCTTTACCAAGCCTACGTCAAGTGGCGGAGAGACTGAATCACATTTATTGAAACATGAATGACGTGAGAATGAAACTTGACACAGAGGGAGTGAAATGTGAGTCTTCACTGAGTAAAGTTTTCTGATGATGCAACAGGTGTTAATGTCAACACCTGCACCTCAAACAAGCTTGACTACTGAGTCAGAGCTGTGAGGATCTTTGAAGAAAATGAATACAAGCTCAATAATGCATTCCTGATTTAATCATGCTGTCATCAGCAATGATCACTGTGAACATCATTGAGTATCTCTCACCAAGGCTGATGAAGAGCTGTCACAAGAAAGTCAGTGAAAGATGAAATTTAAGCATCATCTGACATCATTAATCTTCTCTTTATTTACTCTTCTTATTCTTAGGACTTCTCTTCCTCTCCTGTCTCAAATTTCTTATGTAATCAGTGATTGCTTTATTAGTGGCATGGTATTATCATGCATTATCCCTGGCAACACTTTTCTAAATAGGGTGAAACGCGCTCCTAGGGAAGTGAAAGGCCTATAGAGGCTATGAGCATGTTTGAAAGAAGACACTTGTTGTGATTTTATCAAGATCTCAGCTTTATCAGAGCCTCATCACCTCTTACCTTAACTTAACTTAGCATAACTTAGTGAAGTCAGCATAAAAGCTGACTTCTTAGTAGATAGAATAAGACATCTTTATCACTTACAACAACACTGCCTTAACTGCGCAGTACTACAAAGGCTTGAAGAACTTCATCAAAGATGAAATCTTCTGATCAGAGCAATCAAGTACCTTAGTTAAAATGATTGAAAAGTCAGTCATCATCAACAATCATGCGTATGAAAGATCTATGAAAAAGAGCCAGAAGAATTACATATCACTGAAGGTGAACAAGCCTCATGAAAACACTCAGTATAACAATCAACCCTATTACAGCTTTCAGCTGATGAAAATTGATGCAACCTTCTGAAGGAATTGATTTCAGAGAGGAATCAAGCAGTTATCAAAGAGTACTAAAGTCAAAGGAAATTGTTATAGCTGCAGGAAGCCAGGACATTTCACATGCAATTATTAAGTCTCAATGAAAACCTTTTCACTGAAGAAAAAGACATATGCTGCTGCGCTAAAGAAGTCAGCACTGAAGCAATCAGTTCAGCACAACATTATGTCTTGAACAGCTTGCTATGATGACAGCTGTATAATTCATCAGAGTGATAAAGATGACTCTGAATGATTTTCATGTTAATTAAAGAAGGCAAGAGAGTATGCTGCAACCTCTCACAGAGACCCTGTCACAGATGCAGAGAAACATCAAGTTAAGCAGAAGCAGTTCAATCAAGAAGGCAATTACATTAACAGTGATGATATGATACCTTCATTTAGTGAGGAGGAAGACTTCATGAAAGTAATAAATTTTAAAGGCTCAGGAGAGCCTATGAAAGAAGATAACAACAAGTGATTATTTACTCATGAAGAAAGGTGAATTCAAATATATACTGAAATACTCAACACCCTCAGCAAGAAAGAGAAGTACATGAAATGAGTAAAAAAGATAAAGGACCAGATCCTTTACATTATTTAAAATGCATTTACACAAAGACAAGATCATGAAGAAATCAATTATCAAGATATAATCAGAGAGACATCACTGAAAGATTCTCAGTTCATCATCAGAGGAGGATATGTTACCTTTGACAGAGCACACATCTCATGAGAACTTCATATGAAAGTATGAAAACTCTGAAATGAATACTTCAAAAGAGATCTGAACAAACATTCAGCTCAGAAGGTGAATCTGAAAGACTTTAAGTATGTAAGGAAAAACTTAAGTTTCTTCTCTTTTAATTCAAAAAACTAGAAGGCCCTTCAGGTCAGAGGTCTCTGAAGATGCCTGTTTTAAAGTCTTCAGGCAGTGAATGACAATGAGAGTTCATCACTGCAGTACAGGAAGACATGAGCAGTTTTCATGTCTGAGTTAAAGTCAATGATCAGTCAGCTTGACTGCTAATAGACAGCAGCTGCACAGGGAACTTCATGAACTCAAGATTTACTGTGAAACATGCAATTCAGACACAGGTGAAGCAGAATCCCTTTAAGCTTCAAGGATTTAATGAGATCTTTATGAAACATAATGATGAATGAATAAACTGAGAGACAGTTCCCACGCTTATGCATTTAAGTCAACATTGAGAGAAGATTCAATTCAACATAATGAAGCAATCAGAAAGTGATATAATCCTAGAAATATCATGACTCTGAGCAGTCAATTCAATGATTGACTGAGCTGAAAATGAGATATACTTTGTTAAGGATGATAATTTTAATAAACTGTATTCAGTCCTGAACTCACCTGAAGGTGTGGAGATCTTCACTATGTCAGTGAAAGAAATGCATGAGGAACTGAAGAATCCTGATGCAAAGATACTGTGAAGCAGGTGAGTCAAAGATGACTGAGACTTCATTATTAAGTTATCTATCTTTAAAGAATATAAAGACTTCAAGGAATTATTTACAGTTGTAAAGAATTAGAACGCCTTGCTGAAACATTAAGAATGAGATCATGAAATCAAGATCATGAAAGGTTGCATGTTAACAAAGCAACTCATCTACTCATTGTCACCTCAGAAGTTAAACACTTTGTGAGAATACTTAGAGAAGAACTTATGAAAAGAATTTATATGAGAATCACAATCTTCAGCTGAATATTCAATACTGTTCATGCCAAAATCAGACGGCTCACTCAGGTTATGCATTGACTATCAAGCATTGAACAATATTATCATCAAGAACAGTTATCTCTTGCTGCTTATTTCAGAACTGCAGGATCAGTTTCAGAGAGTGTAATGATTCATCAAGTTCAATATTTCAGGAGCCTTCAATCAGATTCATATTAAAGAAGGAGATGAATGAAAAATCATGTTTTGAACAAGATCTGAACTCTATGAGTATTTAGTAATGCCTTTCAGATTAACAAACACGTCAGCAACATTTCAAGCTTTCATTAATAACATACTGTGAGAGTATTTGAATCAGTTCATGATTATGTACCTCAATGACATGAACAGCATGTTCAGCATGTTCATAAAGTCTTACAAGCACTTCAAGATGCAGGATTATGAGTAAAGCTTAAAAAGAGTCTTTTTCATTTCAAGGAAGTACACTTCCTGAGTTTCATTATAACATCAGAAGGGTTATGAATGAACTCTGAGAAAATACAATCTGTGATTGAATGATCAGTATTAAAGAACATCAAGGAAGTACAGTCCTTTCTTGAGTTCATGAACTTTTATAAGAAGTTTATTGAAAAGTATTTAAAAATCACATCACCTCTAACAGAGTTGATCAGGAAAGATCAGAAATTTAAGTGATCACTTGAAGCACAAAAAGCCTTCAATGAGTTGAAGAAGAGGTTCACTTCTTAACTGATTCTCATGAGTTTCAACTCTGAGAAACTTATTATGCTCAAGATGAACACGTCAGATGAAGTTATAAGAGCATGCATTAATTAATCAGATGATAAGAGACATCTGCACTCAGTAGCTTTCTATTCAAAAAAGTTTGCAAGCACTGAAATGAGTTATGAGATACATGACAAGAAGCTGTTAACTATTGTTGATGCATTTAAGCAATGATATGTGTATCTGAAAGGACCTAAACATGAGGTTCAGGTATACTCAGATCATAAGAATCTGTTGTATTTCATGATAATGAAAGTCTTAAATTGAAGACAAGTGTGTTGATCAGAAGAATTGTCACAGTATAATTTTAAGATTCATTATCAAAAAGAATCAGAGAACATCAAAGTGAACACTCTCAGTCAACAAGCTGATTACTTACAAGATAAGTTGATCATCAGTCATGTTATTCTTCAAGAGGATGAGCAAGAGAACATGTTCTTTAATAAACAGTTCAACCTCATCATACAGGTAGAGGACAACATTTTTAAAAATGAAATTTAAAAAGTGTTGAAAGATGATAAGTTAACACAGCAAGTTCTTCAGAATATTAAGAATCATGAAAGCTTCAAGAAGAAGAAAGACTTATTACTTTTTTAAAACTTAATCTATGTTCCTGTTAATCTTCAATGAAAACTAACAGAGGAAAGTCATTTCAACAAGACACATGATCATCAGGGAATTAACAAAACAGTGAAATGACTCACAAGGATTTATTACTTCTCACACATGAGAAAGAAAGTTAAAGAGATCATTCAGAAGTATGACATCTGCTGAAGAAGTAAAGCAGATCAACATAAGTCATATGATTTACTCAAGTCATCAAGAACATCATTGAGACCATGAGCAAGCATCACATTAAACTTTGTGATTAAGTTATCAAAGTCAAAAGAACCTCTGATGAAAGCAGTTTATGATTTGATATTAATTATCACTGACAGACTTACAAAGTACAGATACTTCATACCTTATAATGAAGCATCATCAGCAGAAGAACTCACATATATGTTCTTAAAAATTATAACAGTCAATCATGAACTGCTGAAAGAGATAATCTCTGATAGAGACAAACTCTTCACCTTCAAGTTCTGAAAATCATTAGTGAACCAACTAGGGATTCATCACAAATTATCAACATTGTATCATCCTCAAATGAACGGTCAGACTGAACAGCTTAATCAGATTATGAAACAGTACTTATGATGTTATGTTAATTATCAGCAAACTAATTGAGTAAAACTCTTACTGATAGCTCAGCTAACATACAATTCAACAGCAACAAAGACAACTGAAGTATCATCATTTTATGTCAATTACAGTTTCAACCCGGCTATGAATGAGGTCAGGGGACTAATAATGATAATACAACAAGCAAGAGTACAAGTGAGTCATCTTAAGAACCTGCATAAAATGTTGCAGAGGAATATTAAATTCACCTTAAAATAATCAGTGATATATCATAATAAAAAGAGAGCTAGAAGACTTACTTTTAAAGAGAAGAATAAAGTATACTTCCTGTGTCACAATATCAAGACAAAGTGACCTAGCAACAAATTAAATCACATGAAGTTGAGACCTTTTCAAATTGCTAAAACTAAGGAAAGCATCAACTATGAGCTTGAGCTTTCACTCACTATGTGAATACATTCAGTATTTCATGTATCACTACTTGAATCAGCAGACCTGAAAACATTAATACAAGAAAGTTCATCAGAGATCAACCTGAAAAGTCAAGATGCTGAATTTAAGGTAGAGGAAATTCTAGATCAGCAAGATATAAATGATGAGTCACACTATCTGATCAAATGAAAAGGATATGATAGTGAAGGAAACACATGAGAATCAGCAGAAAATCTTACTCATTGTGCAGTGAAACTGCATCAGTTTCAGCAAAGAAATCTGCAGGAAGCCAGTTCACGCTGCTGAAGTTAAAAGCCTCAAGCGTGAGGAAGTCAAGAGAAGGCTCATTAAAAGAATCAACAGTTACAGCAGCTACACACTCATTCATCTTCAGCTCTTTAATGTTCTGAAGTTTAATACAGATCAAGTCTGACTGCTTCTTTCTCAGAAAAGTGATTTGTTTGTGAAGCTTCTCTTTCTTCATTCTTATCTCTCACTTTTGTGTCATGACAGCATTCTTTTCCTTTTTCAGGTGATAAATCTTCACACTCACCTTGTTGATCTCCTTCAGAGATATGAACAAGTCGCAAGAGATGCTCAGCTGAATGCAGATGTCACACTTATCATAATCATTCAACACCTTGCACTCCTTGTCATCAGTCAGGCAGCAATCACATGTTTGCATAATAATTCTTTCATTTTCAGTGATTGAATCAGCTAAATGAGAATGACAGGAAGTAGATGACTTCTTTTTTCTGATATTAGATGAAGGCATGAGGGAGGTTGAGTTTTTGAGGATGAAAATGTTGAGAAGGAAGTTAATGTTACATCTTTCATTAAATGATACCTGGTTGATACACATAGCAGGTGTACATGTGATACTGCTCATGATGTTTAAAACATGAGCACTTCAAGCACCTGATCACTCATGATGCTCAGAGCATGAGCACCTCAAGCACTTGACCACTCATGATGCTCAGGGCATGAGCACCCTGAGCAGAGAGGTTACACACACAGAGCAGTACAGTTACACATGAGTCTTTTAAAGTACTATATAATCACAGGTAGATTCATAATTAGGAGCTCATGCTCAACTCATGTATCAAATGTAATCTCATAAGTTTACAACCTTCTAGCCTATTCAAGTTTACATGTGATCAGTAGTTCATTGAATCAAGCGCCGTGATCAGATGAACATTGATATAGTTCATTAAATGATTGTATTATCCTCATCACTATGACATCACCTGTTACAAAAGATTTATTTCTTCACAGGATCATACTTTTCCTGTATGTATAAAATGAGTGATGACTGCTTGTTGATGAGCAAGTAGATCAGGCTGTGTAGAACAGCAGTGACACTGTTAATATGCATATTAATGATCTGACAGAAGAAGAAAAAAAGGATTTTAATATCAATAATTAATTTCTTTAACTCATTAATGATACTGCAGAGCAACATTATCTTGCTCTTGTTAAAATCTTCCTTGATTCACAGCAGAGGACTCTGTTCATCATCACATCATCATTAAAAATCATCATTGTAGAGAACTCAGTGATACAAGTTTGTTAATAAATCATCTTTTATTTTCTTGATGCACTTCTTGTCATGATGAGGATCAGTCATCTGCAGATTTTTTAAACATGTTTATGTTTGAGGATCTGTAATATGCTGATTAATCTTCTGCAAAATGCTTAACTGATCTTAAGAGACCTTGATATGCTCTTGCATCTTAATGATCAAACTGTTAAAAGCTTTGCATGAAGTCTCTGTTTCTCAATTAAGCTTTCTTAACATCTGAAGACTACTTTCAGACATAGCTGTCTTAAACTTCAAAATAAATGCAGTGTTATTATTCTTAACATCTTGAAGCTTCTCATCTCAGCTGTTGTAGTTGATGACTTCTCTGAAGAAGTTCTTGATTCAACTGTAATAAAATCATATAACGCTCTGCGCCTGAAACTCAATGATGAGTTTAAACAGATTTACAAGATGCTCTGTAAGATCAGTTTTCAGATCAGGGTTCATATCTTCAAGTAACAGCAGTGACTTCATTGTGACATAATATCACATCTGAGAGATGATGTATGTCAACTCATCCTGATTTGCAGCTTCAATGATGATCAGGTTCTTCAAGAGTGAAAGGACAAGAGAGACATCTGTCATAATAATAAATGCATACAATAAGTCTTTAACAGCATTCTTGATGTAATCTTCAGCTCATTTAACAGTCCTGATGATGTTTGTCACAACATCTTGCAGGATGATCTCATGTTTTAATAATATCATGCTGATCTTCTTGTCTTTCATATGCTTCAAATTAAGTTTCATTATCTCTTTCAGCTTCTCTCATCATGTGATCACATCATATTAAGAGATTTAATTCATGATCTCACTGACATCTTCTGTCTTGTTCAGAGCTGATGGTGCCTTCATCTGAGTTATATTGCCTCAAGTCAGCTTTTAAGGAAAGCTGTTTAAGCCTGAGTGAATACTTACCTCTGATGAGCACCTTAAACAAAATATCTTCATACACAGTAATTAAATTGAGACTCTTATCCTTTTCATTCTTAAGAATATCATATGCTCTATCTCAGAGGAAACAGTTTGTGATTAAATTCTTTATGATATCTGTCACTTGATCACTTGACACTCTCTGAGATATCTCTGTTGCAGCCTTGACATCACTGTAAGATTAATACATTTTGAAAAGATCTGATCTCACTCAAAAAGGCACAATTATACAAAAATTAAACCTCAAAAAGCTCTGTTGTTCAGACATCAGTCAGAAACTTAAAAAGATTAGTTAATGTTTATGTGTATTGCTTAATGTCACAGGATTTCACTTCATCAAGTTTAAGTTCATTGAGCAAGAAATGAAATTGTGAGAAGGTGACAACATTAAAGGTTTGTACATAACTGTTGAAGTACAAGATATTGTCAGCAGTATCTTCATTATTTAAACTTTAACTAACACAGCAACAGAAGCTGTCACTAAGTATTAATGATAACTCAATGATGTGTTCTTTTACAATCACATCATTCTCCTCTTTAATTGAATCTACATCATCATCTTCTCTGTCTGAGCTTACATCATCATTTACTTCACTCATGCTTGCATTTAAAAGTCAATCAGGCTTCCTTGTGACTGCAGAAGTTGAAAATAATGAATAAAGCAGCTGTTCTTTCAACTTAATTAAGTCATCAGATGCTTGTGCTGATGACTTATCAACAGCTCCTCAACTGAACACATTTTTATCACTTGTTGCTGAGCAGTCATTGTATGTCATAGAGGACAGGCAGGATCTGTCAGAAGCTGTAAAGAATAATTATTTATCAATATTGAATGAGTCTACTGACACTTTCAGGCTTTTAGCTATTAAGCAGAAAGTGCAGAAGTGTATAAAAGTTATGACAGAGTCATGCTTAAAAGCTCAGAGGAAGAACACAGTCATGATTAAGTTTAAAAAAGAGCATATACATCATCTTCTGAACAACCTGATGACTGTGACTGAAGAATGTGTGAAAGTGTCTGAGCAGGACTGCACTTTCATGTTTAAACTTAATTATATTATTCAAGAGCTGCTGATTTGTTTTTTAAAAATTATAAAAGAGGACTCAAAAGACTTTAACATTAATGCAGCTTCTTTTAAGTTACAACATACAACAGAACAGAAAGGGCCTGATTTATTATATATCATAAAAAAAAATCACATGAAAGTGAAACAAGTGATGTAAACTGCATCAGTCATTCATTTCACTACTTATAAAGAGCTCATGATAATTTCATTAAGTCAGGTTCCTGTTGAGTAACACACTGTGATTACTCTCTCAACTGCTGATTTTTAATCTCAGTGTGCTTTGAGTACATCTGCTGAGTCTCCCTTTCACAATGTTCCTCCAGTTCAGAGGATTGAGTGATGAATTGAATTTGTTAAACACAATCATTTAAAGCTTGATCACAACAGCTCAGGGTTGTTCATGTCATTCATTTTCAACCTTGAGAATATTTATTTAATTTTAAAATGTTTTCTGTTAAATTAAGCTTCACCTGCAGATTCCTGACTCAATGATGACATTGTTATGTTTATGATTTGATTGCTCTTTCTAACTTCAAGCAATGTGAATATCATTGACTCTCTAACAATTGAGGTTGCATTTACAGAGAGTAACCTCACACTGCTCAGATATGATCTTGATGCTGAGCTTATTCTTTTGCCCTGTCATCATAAGGACCACTGATGTCTTGTTGTAATGAAGACTTTGTTATCAGCCCTCACAGTTTACAATACATTTAAGCAGCATAATTTAAGGACACAGTTTGTGTATGATCAGTTCTCAAAGGATCTCTCTGGCCTACAGCTCAAATTTGAAGAGGTACACATATAAAATTACTGTATTTAAACATCATCAGATTAATAATGTGAAGTTAACTTTATTCTGAGCCTGCTGACATCTGAAATTATGAGGTGTTTATTATTGCCTGTGCTGAAGCACTCTTACACTTCAGGGTTTTATCACATAATGACTCATTAAAGCTCTGAGTGATATATATTAAGAAACTACTTCAGTGATTTCACAGTCAAATTGTTAACTCACATTTTGTCAATCAACTGCATCAGCACATTTTCACTTCTTTACAAAAGCAACTGTTCCCTCTCAGCAATGATTTTATCATTTCAATTGTGAAAAGATCACAGCACTCATTGTTTCTTAAGATATCTGTTGTTATGAACAAGGACTGCTGCTGAAATCTAAAGACTCTGAGTTCAAATTGAGTTTAATTTTACAGCATACAGGTGGATTCTACTGAGCTTTCATTAAATGAAATTTATCACATTCTTGCTCTTGCCTCAGTCATTGTCAGCTCTCAGGTGCTACTTGATGTTACTGATTTATATTAAAGCATGTCAGATCACTCATCAGAGATGAAGCAGAAGATGAATTAAACAGTTAAAGCATATTAACTGTATAATCATGCTGAGGCTTTTATTGTCAGTAATCATGTTCAATAATACAGGCTGATCATCTTTCTGTATCAACAATTCAGGGCTTTACATGAGTATTATTAGTACAGACTTACTGAAAACAGGAAGAATTATTATCTGAAAGATTATAAACCTTCCTTGTCTACACTGTCAATTTGCAAGTCAAAGAACTCAACATCATATGCACTTAATGCTCTTGTTGATGATTGTCACAACATAACAGATGTGAAACTCAACGCAAAATATTATCAAGAGGAACAAAACAAGATCAAGAGACTTAAAGATTAAGAAGAAGCACTTTTCAACTTCAATAAACAGTTCAGAAAAAGATATGAAAGTATTAAAGTATGAAAACTTTTGCTCATGAGAAGAATCAGAAGCGCTTTTGATGAAAATGTGTATATCAGTTTAAAACAGTAAGCTGTTGACCTCATTATTATTAACTTTGATAAATTAACCCTTATAGGTATCTTGAGCTGCAAGGCAAGGAATTAGAAATCTTCATGAAGGTTGTGAGATAATTACACCTCAAGCTTAAACTCTTATGTCTTCAGGCTGAGAAGCATGATTGGTTGTTCTTTGAAAGTTATGATCATCTCAATCTTAAACTGAAATTAAAAAGCATGAATCCTGATATTATTGTTAATGAGTGACTTGACTCTCAACTTCTGCTTACCTGTTTTGAGACTTTATAAATTTCTTTTTAATAGCAGTACTCTTTAAACTGCAGATGAAGCTCTGATATGTTTTATAATTATATGATTGAGTTTCTCAGGTTTTGAATGACATTGTGTGCATACAGCTTTCACTCTGCATATTATTATGTTCTCTCTTGTCATCATATGAAGCTGTTGTGATCACTGAAAGAGATATCTGTTAATTTAATAATCAGCCTCACATTTTCTTTTAAAGTTAATCTCAGATATCTTCTTCTGTTGCAGCCTGCTTGATGCATCATCTTTCATGATTGCTCATTGATCTCACTTTCAATTCAGTCCCCCTCACCCCTTTAAGCAGCAAATTGTCAGTGACTCATTTGACATGTGTCATGTAAACAGGCGTCAACATCATCAAACATGATGTTTAAGAGTGATTTGATCATAGAACAAGTAAGTTTTAATTTAAATACAAGAAAATCACCTCTTTTCTCTTTCAGTCCTTCAAGTGATTCACTGCACAGAGATTCTTGATCATCTCTCAGTTATAAAATACTCATTGATCACCTTCTTAACAGCAAGAACTTGAAAGACAGAGGGTCACTTGAAGAGGTCACAGTCATTTAAATTATGAATATGCTCTGAGGTCTTGCTGACACAGTTCACAGTCATGATCTCTGTGTGATGAATCACCTGCATTGAGACTGAGCAGCTGATGATGATGTGAGAGGGCTTTTAACACTCTTAAGCATGTTTTCTTCACCTTTCAGCTTGTGATCTCCCTCAGAGTGAAGATGACAGTGAATGTACTCTGTTTACTGACCTTCCTCCTCTCTTGATTAACCCCTCATCTTTTAACAGTTGTCAACATGTGGTCAGTAAGCCTCAAGCTCAGCAGCAATGAGGATGATGATCTTCTTCAAGCAGAGAAAGTTGTGAAGAGCAGACATAAAGTGATGATGATGATGAAGATGATGAATGTGAGGGTGAGAGTGAGGGTGAGGGTGAGAATGAAAGCAAGAAGAGTGTATGAAGTTTGAAGCACATGTTAACAAAAGTATGCTTATTTGCACATGATTTACTGATCTTATCTTCTTTGTTGAGTTTACCTTAATGTGATAGTCAGTCTGATGCAGAGTTTTATAATTAACTTTAATTAAGTTATATTTCAGTTCCTGCACTCATGATCTTTGAAGGAATTAAATTGAATTTTTAATTAAAGGTTGTCAAATCTGTTCATGATGAAGAGGTTAATAAAGTTGCATGCTTTGAATTGTTTTCATTGTCTACAATGACAGGGTGTGTTTCATCATGAGGTATCATGTGAATAAGTTCATGATCAGGAAATTAAGGAAATTGAATGCTTTAAGTTGCTTTCACTTTTCTAAGATGACAGGGGTGTACTTGATTAATGAGTATTATATGAATAAGATGACACTTCAAGGCCCTTCTGAGTCACATTAAGTTAAAGTCATAATCACTTCTTACACTTCTTCACTCTGCATAAATATTTTATCAGCTCTTTTCTCATCTCCTCTGCTGCTTCATCTTCTCATTCTTAATCAGCGCTTTCTCTTTGTTATCTGTATAATTGAACATCAACTTCATCCCCGCCGTGATATCTTCAACGTGAAGAACATCAACTCATAAATACAGATGTCAATGTGATTGAAGAACACTGTGAACTGATGACATTTAAGCTTGCAAGAGTGATTAATGAAGTGACTTAATTCACTCATATGCTGCCTGTCAATGATGAGGATTTGCTCATCAGTGTATTTGCGCTCCTCAGTAAACTTGTTGAGTGAGTATAGGTATGAGTTCTTGTCAGGACCAGTGACAGCTTCATGAGTATTAACTTCATCATGTGTGATGACTTTATCATGTGTGATGACTTTATCATGTGTGATGACTTTATCATGTGTGATGACTTTATCATGTGTGATGACTTCATCATGATAAGTGTCAATGAATTGACCTCTCTTGAGGTTGACAGGGCAGTGAAGACCTAGAATGTATATTAATGTCATGATTTTTAATCTGAGGAGGCTGACTACACTGACTTAAGTCACAAGAGTCAGTTTTAAAGATTTTCAACAAGATTTAACAACTATGTTAAATCAAGCAGTTCCTGCAGTTCTCATCACAGTTGCATTGATCATTACATTTAAAAATGTGATTACAGATATTTAGAAATTGTGAGTGAAGACAGCCTTTCTGCTCATCACTGATGTAGTATGAGAACATCTTTTTGTCATTTGAGGCGCTTATGAAATTATCAAGGCATTCACAGGACAATAGCTCACAGCTCATGTGATGTTCATCATCAGAATCACAATTGCAGCTGTGATTGAAGTTCTCAAAGATGTGAGCAGTTCTTGATGTATAATTAAGCATTTCTCACTTATTTTTAAAAGTCAATTGATCTGTTGAATTATATTCAATAAGTTGAAGTGAAGGAGTAATCTGTCCTGATCAACTGCATTATAAATAATCAAGGTTGATTCTGACACTCCTTTGATAATCTGATGAAAGACAAAGGGTTTAAACATTAAAGTTGTCAATTATCTAATAAGGATTGACAGGACTATGAAATCTGCTTATCAAAACTTCTTTTTTTGCAGTTGAAGCACTGAGTCAACACATTGAACAAGAATGAGACGCGGCAGAAATAAATAAACAGAGAGTCAGATTTTCTAAAGAGAGCTCTCATCAGCTGTGTCAGAGCTCAGTGTATTTAATGTTATTAAATATGATAGAGCCCTCTTCAGCATTGTGAATTTAATTCACAAGATGTGCTTTTAATGAAAACAGTACCTGATTTCAAAAGATGTTGTTAAATATGCCTTGAGGTAATTGTCAGTCTGATGCAGAGTCATAGCATTAACTTTAGTAGTGTTATGTTCTAGACTTGTTGCCTTTGAAGGGATCAAGACGCTCAGAAAATGCAGCCTGACATGTATGAAAGAACTTTAAGACAATTTGAGGCATTCAGAGCACTGAGAGCTTACATGATTAAACAGCTCTTTGATCTTTCTCATTGTCTTGCAGTGACTTAATTGATGATCTTCATTAAGCTTTATTGTTCTCCTTCTTCCTCTTCTTCTTTTTCTGATTTCACTTCATCTGCTTCTCCTCCTTCTTCTCCTTCTTCATGATGAAGATGAGCTCTTAAAGTCAGATCAATGTCAGCAGAGGTTGTGCCTGTAAAGGTAGTCATCTACATGTCAAGATGAAGGACATGAACTAGTGAGTTTTGTCATAATATTAGCAGAAATGCGTTGCCTGAGATCAACTCACAACTTTGAAGAGGAAAGGGAGGGATGATAATGTTGACAGCAGCAGTGATGAGCCAGCTGTTATGTGAGGAAAGAAATGACAGTGGTGATGAGGTAAAGGGGTGAAGAGGAAGAGGATTGATCTCTATGTAGATGTTAACTACATCTTCATTTATGAGGTATGAAGAACACGTGAAGCTACACCTTTGAAAGCATGCTTTCAGTCACATAAAAATCATCTTGTAAGATAGATACCTACTGTATTTATGATTAACCGTCAGGTTCAAACTCAGGCAAAAAGCATTGATTTGAACATCTTCAACTCAGCACTTTTAATGAGGAATGATATGTTCTTTCTTTACAGGCTTTAAAGTCATGATTGCAAGTGCCTGTGAAATGAAACCTTGAAACTCATCATAAAGGCTTGAGACACTTCAAATCATCTTATGCTTGAGATGCATTCCATTGCTAATAAGTTTATCATAATCAAACGCAGGCACCTCCCCCTCAAAAGCCCTGCACTGAACGCTGAAAATTTCAAGTCACCACCTAGCTTACTCAAAGGAAACATCAGATTTGATGGCTCTTGCATTGACTGAAGGGCAATTGACATGCTGCTCACTGTGACTGACTCAATCATGGTTTTTATACAGCTCAGAGCCCATTGTGGTTCTGTATATCTAAGAAGCCGGACTTTGAAGTTGGCTGTTGTGAGCTGCATTTTAATTCCGTTTTTTCTGATGCGTGTCATCTGATGTGTGCTCAGGTAAGGTATCTCCATTCTGAGGCACGCTTTACTAATTATCATATGACGCAGGCCCTCCCTCCCCTGCACTCACGCCTCACCTGCAACAATCTCAACATCATCTCTCAACCCACACCTCCAGCAAATCGCGGCTGATTGCCTGACGTGTGGTTTGATGGCCCCACATAACGCCCCACACCGCTATATGGGGCCATTGAACCACACGTCAGGCAACCAGCCGCAATTTGCCGGATGTGTGGGTTGGGAGATGATGTCAGACTCATTGATGTCAGATGGCCGCCGCTGTGGCCGGGGTGAGGGTGAGGCTAGATATCCTCATTTGGCAGCGTGAGTTGGCCTGCTTAAGGTAAGCTCACTTGGTAACATACATCCCCGCTCTCAGTCCTCCTCCGCCTCACCTTCTTCATCCCCTTTTGCCCTTCACATCTTGAGGGGAGGCAGTGGCTTCTTGCTAGTTGGCGAGTACACCTTTGTATATACTGTACTGTACCCGAGTTGCATTAGCAGTTTTTAGATAGTTACCTTTAGGTATTTAGGTAGCTACCATAGTTTATATCAAGATACTACAATTGCTTTAACAGTTTGAAGCTCTGTTGCTTCCATATCACATAGCCAAGTTAGGAACATAAGACTTTGATGAACCACGCACAGGCAATCAAATTTTGATTCGACATAGGCCTGGCCGGTGGCAAAGACTGCCAGAGTTTGACGAAGGTATTCAGTCACAACGGCGATAATTTGGAGGCTACCTTGATAATGATTGGGAGTGCAAGATCCTGCTTCATCACAAGTGTATCCCGACCTCATTCATTTGGTCGGTATCGGTATTTTGCGTCCTATCTTCCTTGTTGTCGGGCTCATCTCACAACACTGCCTGCATATACGGCGTGAACTCCTCCTCTTCTGGTGGTATTGCATCAGACAGCTTCATACCCTCTGAATCTGTCACAATATTAGACTCAGTACTCAATGACTCTGCAGGAGCTGGAAGCTCTCCGCCACTGGAGGGTAGCGTAGGTACTTCAGGTCCGCCTCCACATCCCTTCGAATCAAGACTGATTTGAATTCCGGCTCTGCAAAGAGAATTTGCAACAGCGTATATCGTTCTAGATATAATTCTGGCATGTGTAAAGTTTTGAGGATGGTTTTCGGGTTGCTCATATAGACTTTTAAAAGGGGGGCGATCGATGCGTCCCAAAACAAGTGTCCCACCACCCATCAGCCAATTCACCACATCTCTCTCGACGAGTGGACCGCCTACATCGAAACGAACCTAACCAGCGCCTTCCTCATGAGCCAAGCATGCATCCCCCTCCTCAAAGCGCACGAAGCCCACACCCGGCCCGACGGCGGCTGTATCATCAACATCAGCTCCTTCCGCTCGCTTCAAAGCGAGCCGAACTCCGAAGGCTACGGCACCTTCAAAGCCGGACTGCTCGGCTTGACGCACACGATGGCGGCCAGTGCGGCAGCGTGGCGTATTCGCGTCAATGCGGTTTTGCCGGGCTGGATCAGCGTGCAGAATGAATGCATGGAGGCGGATGAGAGGGGCACGGGGGCGCATGAAGGGATTGCGGAGGAGAGTCATCGGACGCATCCGGCGCGCAGGGTGGGGAGGGGGGAGGATGTGGCGGAGGCGGTGGAATTTCTGATGGGGGCCGGGTTCGTTAGTGGGCTTGAGTTGGTGGTCGATGGGGGGGTTTCGAGATTGAAGTATCCGGGGGTGTAGGTGGAGACGATCTGGCGCGCCGCTGTGGGAGCGAGTCGGACTTGCGGTGGTGAGGTGGGCTTTGGGATGGGCTCTCGAGCTGTGTGACGACCAGCCATATCTGGTCTGTTGGGTGAGAACACGGGTTTGCTTTTTCTGGAGTGCGTACTTAGCTTTCCGATATCAGAAAAGTCATTGGTTCAACATGGGACATCTGTCACCTGCTGCCACTGCTCAATCACCCCGACGTCGCATGCCAAATTGACGCAACTTTGCTCAACGATTCTTGTTGGAACTCTGATGGTTTGAGTCGCACAAACATCCTTCTAAACGCCCTGCCCTATATACAACAAGCGGCCCGCCGTGACGCTAGCACCGTAACCCAGCTCTCCCCTGCATTCCTCACACATCATTGTCTACCACCCCTCACAGCGTCGTATCCTTCGGCACATAGTTCTGTTGCTGGAACAGATACCCCTTTATCTTACTCTCCTTCAACAGCTCGAAATACCGCTCTGTCACTCACACATCAGCCATCACTCCAACCCTCCACCCCCCAAAACCCACACTCACCTCTCAACCGCCCATACTTCTCCAAATGATTCACCCCCTCGCGCCGATAACACTTCCCCAACTCCTCGCGCACCAGCCGCGCCATCATGGTCTTGACCCACTGCTCGCGGATGATGGCGTCTTGGGCTTGTTTCAGGCGGGCGGTGTCGTCGTAGTCGACACCGTCGAAGGAGGGCGGGACGGTGGGTTTGCGGGCGAGGAAGGAGGCGGATCCGGGGGTGGGCATTTTCTAGTGGTTGGGGGAGGAGGGGGTGGTTTTTACCGGGGCAGCGAGGACGGTATGTGATGGGTGGGTGGTGGACGGTGAGGTTGAGGTCGGGGGTTTGGGTTTCGGGAGCCTCCGAGGGAAGGCTCGGTGTTCTTGGCGCGCAAAACGTATATTACTGACGAATAAGGTACCACTTCATTTTCAATGGCGTGGCGAGCGTGGTCACCTGCCTTATGTCTTATCAAACCAACTCTTTGCTTTGTACTGGTTCAACTTGGGTAAATGTCAAGACTCGCTTCGCGAGCAGCTATTTGATCCGGATAAATTACACTGATTGAGTGGAAAGAGCAAGCCGCGTCTGTTGCTAGTTCTGATTAGAAAGACCATTGCAAACAGATTCCGTCGGAAGAGAGAAAAAAGGCTGCTGACCCTGAAAGCCGTCAAAAGGTGTGGTAGTACGTGCAGTATTCAGGCAAGGATGACATGTCTAATGACAACCTTGATTCATGGCGCAGCGTTGTGGGGGCCAAATTGCTCCTCACCTCGAGGCTGCTGGTACAACTTCAATTCGTGTCTTCGTCGAGGGATCTCAACTCATACTATCAGTTCTCACCAATAGAGCCACGTCCTGGTAGAATATTCAGCTTCGGCCACGATGGATACTTCACCTCAAGACCCATTCTTTTGTGCATATGCAGGCGCAATAGACGGCAACGTGGCTTGTTGCGGCCTTCACGACTCACCTTCTGACTACCCTTGCAACTTCTTTCTTGACCCTTACTGGTGTCGATCTGGGAATTGCGTTCAAGACTGTCAGAGCCTTGACCTCCTTTACAATCTACCAGCACTCTTCGGCTCCACGCAATCCACAGCCACGGCCAACTTGTACAACACCTGCTTAAATCTTCCTTTGGTTCTAGGCTATCTCAAACAGGGTCTCCTTCCAATAGGACCTGCAGCAACAGATTATCCTCAGAGTCTTGAGCAGTACTTCCCTCTGAGCACTACCAACGTTGAGTTGCAGAATATTACCTCCGCGGTGACACACTGCCTGATCAGTAGTTGCGATCAAGCACGAGACGCAGAGGCGTGCTTCACTGCATGCTCACCAGCAAAACTTCTGATCAACTCTACAACTCCATCATTCAACGGTGTTTCTAGTTGCCTGGGAATCCTATGTCAAAACGGCAATAACGGTTTACCATATGCTAATTCGGACGTCCTTGGCATTGGTGTACGTCATAGGCATGAGATTGCGAGATGGTTGTTGAAACTGATCTTATTCTCTCTAGGTCTTCTCT
Organism: Umbilicaria muhlenbergii; assembly: GCA_000611775.1. Taxonomy (NCBI): domain Eukaryota; kingdom Fungi; phylum Ascomycota; class Lecanoromycetes; order Umbilicariales; family Umbilicariaceae; genus Umbilicaria; species Umbilicaria muhlenbergii. The sequence continues at coordinate 1,280,654 of KK106984.1, forward strand.
TCATACATCACACAGTGCGCCATCGTGTTCCTAGCATGGCTGTTGTTTGCTATATTGGATATCGTCGAACACCGCAAAATCCTAAGCAAAGGCCTAGAGCAAAGAGAAGCTCTCGTTACTGGTCTTGTGGAATTCCACAAAGTACAATGCTTCTTCAGCATGGCTTTGCAAATTGCATCTCTCTTCGCAGGGGTCTTTCACACTAATATGCTGAGCGCATACATGCTTCTTCCGCTCTCAATGAATGGCATTCTCCCGGTGCTGTTCGCCTTTCTGCTTCTTGTTCAATTTGGAAGAGCTTCAGTGTATCTGACAGTCCTGACAGGCTCTAGCTGGCTTCTGGCGACCGTTGTGTTCTGGGGCTTATACACTCATGTGCCTCTTAGTTCAAAAGCGGTAGATTCAGGCGGCGTCTACACGCAATTCGTCTCGCAGCTGTCTGCTAATCCAGCTTGTGGAGGTTATTCTGCTCAAGCTGTCTGTGCTAACCAAGCTCTCGATTTCAGTGCGTTTGAAATAGCTGGTTCGGCTGTCCGCTTTATGCCCATTGTGTGGATTTGGTGTTCGCTATGCTTTTTCAGTCTGGTTGGTCACCTCTTGTTGCGCAAGACAGCGGGCTGGAAACGTTTCAAATCTCGAATTACCAATCATCTCAGTAATTTCTGCACGTCGTTCCTACGGTTTTGCGGTTTCACCTTCGTTGGCAACGATTACGACACCTTCGGCGTCAGGGCAGTCATCTGGGCAACAACATTGATATTTATCGCTTGCCTTGGTTTCCAGTTTTATCTGTTCTGGACGAATCTCAGACTCGAACTCATAAATGTTCACAGTTGGGGTTTTGGACAAATTATAGGAGTTACTGTGTGGTTTGCGCCGGTCATAGAATACTTCTACCTTCTGCTGAGTAAGTTAACCCTTGGGTGAATCCTTTGAGAATTTTTATCGCTGACAAGCGTCAGATGGCATGATTGAGGGCTCCAAATATCGTCTCGCCAAAACCTTGACCGTGACTAGAGTATCGGGGTCATCCACGGGCTCGTCTGACAGCAGCTCACCATCTCACGAGGGAGCCCCGCCAGGTGACTCTAACATTTTGGGGGCGAGCTGTGTTGCCCTTAGATTCCAAGACTCTACATCATATCACTCTACTCAACAAGAGTCTGGTTCTCCAGAGCGTTCTTCTGGAGATCGTCGCGATGACCTTAGCGAGGCGGTGTCAGCCCACGCTGTGACGGGGTTCTCCAACGAAGTGGACGAGATATTTGAGCTGAGGAGCCGACCCACCCTCCGGATGGAGGAAGGGGTCGCAGCTGTGTCAAATGGACGCGATTCTCCTTCTGCACCACCGCGAGCAGCCACTTTCGGTTCTATTAAGAGATAAAGAGCTTCATGTTTCGTGCCGCCAAAACAACGGAGAGGTCGTGGTGTGCCTAATCCAAGTAGCCTCCATGTTATAGATTTTACTCTATTAGCAGCATCTATTCGTGTGTTTATAGCACAACTAAAGCCGGTGAAACCCCATTTCATAAACAAAACAAAAATGCAAGAAACTCATTCTTCTTGAGTCAGTTTTTACACAGCAGCATCTACTAAACTGAAGCTGAGAGAGAGAGAGATTATTACTATTCTTTGACCACCATTCTCTCCTGATCTGAACCCTATAGAGACAGTGTGAAATGTGATAAAGGACTATATTCAGGAGAATTATTCAGAGAAAATGAGCTATGACATGCTCAGAGAGGCTGTCTATGCAGTCTGAAGTTATGTAACTAAATGAGATTTGAATCAGCTTATGACTTCTATGCCTGCTCACTGTCAAGCAGTCATTGACATCAATGGAATGCACATTAAATTCTAATATATCACTTCTCTACTACTCTTATAATTGCCTCAATAATTCTTCAATGTGAACTGCTTCAAGCTCTCATGAGAAAATCATGATTTTTGAGTTCAGTGAAAGCAGCATGGCACTAGCACCTCTGTCTATCTTAATGTATTAACAACACTTTCATCATGTATCACAGTACCTCAGAAAGTTTAGGAAGGTGCCTGTGACAAACTTTGAGCCTGTACCTCTCAGCACTGATTATGCTGAGCTGATAGAAGCTGACCTCACTTGATGGTAAAAGAGGGTGGTTTACATGCAGGACAAAAAAAAACTTTGCAGAGTGTGATTTAATGTCATCTGATTTGCTCTGAGGAGATATCAGTCTGTGTATGACAGGGAGAAGAGCTGTTCATTTAATGCACAAATAAATAAAATTCAATCAGCCTTGTATTGTACATTTTTCATCTCAAATGACTCTATGTGATAAAAGCCTAATTCTTCAAGGTCTAGATAAACTCTCACTGCATATGTCAGATTCTTGATCATTTAGAGGTGCTGACAGCTTGTCATTAATCCCTTCAGCGCTCTCAAATCTTGTCATCCTTTCTGTATATTCTTTTGCTCTCCTCATGACAGCTTCTACTCATCCTTCTTTGAATTTAAAATTCTTGATGCTATTATCAAAATCACTCTCAAAATGTCTCAGAGAGCATTCTAATCATTGTTATGCAGTGTGTGACTCATCAGACAGCCCCCCCCCCTCTCAATCACACACAATGCACGCAAACCTAATTTGGCTGCATGCACATGCACACAATATCAGGCAGCCAAAAAGTTCATTCAAGAGGTGATCACAGATTGAGGGGTGGCTCATGTTCAGCGCTGAATTGATGCATTCCCTCAGTAAGTGAGGTTGTCAAATGTTACCTTACAGATCAGGCCGCAAACCAGATTTGCAATGATTGAAATAGCAAACTAATCTTTATTTAGTTAGCATCAACTAATGTCATCTGCGCAGTTTATGTTGTGATCCACAAACTCTCTGATTCAACATCAGAGTTGATCAAAGCAGCTTGACTTCCTCTGTCTACATTTGCTTTGAATGAGTTAGTCTCAGATGTGAGTGAATTCAGATCAAGGGTGATGCTGCAATCACTAAATGATAAAAATAGGAATTGTTGCCGCCGTCATTTTTCATCTTAAACTCTAGTGCATTTCATCACTGATCACTTCATGTTTGACATGCTCCCTCTGACTCTTCCTCCCCCCTTCATTCATCAACCTCAGCAGTAATATAAACTCACTTGTTATTCCTCCTCCTTTCAGTTGATATGGCCCCGCGTCAAGCAAAATGAAACATTCAAAAAGTTGAGCGGCAATGCTCAGTGCCAAAAGGCGAACGTAAGTAAGTCATTCACATCAGTCATGTACTTTGACTGATCATTGATAGAAGCGCGGTCACAAGGTATCAAGAAAGAATGCTCACAACTTTCTCCTCATAAAAGCTCACACCTACGCCGTCAGGTTCACATTATATTCAAGGACAGTGAATCAAAGTACTTGCTTTCCTCCTCAATTAACAAAACTTCTGATAAAAAGGCATGCCACTCTCCTCCTGCTATGCTATAAAGCTAACTAGAGTCAAGTTTTCACAGATTAAAGATTGAAAATGAAAATGATCATAAGAAGATGAACTCACCCTCTTCTTCAGTGTCACTCCCTCTTAAAAGTGATCACAAAAGTCCCCTCCACAATCTTTTATTGAGGGCACAATCAGTGAGAATGCAGCTGTTAATGACAGCAGAGAGGAGATCAACTCACTTGAATACTGAAGAAAAGAGCTTCATTGATTTAAGAAATACTTTAAATCAGAGATCAACATGAATTATCTGCTTGTGAGGAAGAAATCTTCTTCATCTTTTCACAGCAAACAATCAGAAGCTGACTCTGCTGCACTCAGCTTTATCACACTCAGTGATCAAAAGCTGAGGGAAGTCAAAAGTGCTTCATATCAAAGCCTGCAATATAGAATCCTGCTTGAGACCAAGGGTAGCTTCATGCGCAAATTGAATTTGAGTATTATGAACATAAGCAAGATCATTTGCTGATCTCTTCTTGAAGCTGAGCAAATAGTTTCAGAGGATTCATTGTTTCAGGATGATCTCTTCAACAAGATGTGTGAAATGATACAAGACAGGAACAAGATCAAGGTTATTTAAGATATCACTCAACTGATCATTCCTTTCACTCAGTCTTTAGTCATACATGGCGTCAAACGTCTAAAAACCTTGATTGAAAGTGTCAACAAAGGCTGAGACAATTTCATCACTTTAATCAAGCCTCATCTGCAACCTGACTATGCTGTTGAATTCAAGTGAACTGCATTCACTGAAGATCAGCTTAAAAAAATCCAGCTGTTTATTGATGACTTCTCAGAAATGTCTCTCTTTATGAGTACATACTATATGTACTTCCCGTTTCTTACATGTGAGGTCAAGTGCGGCGCTGCAGCGCTTGATGTTGCAGATCAACAGAATGCTCATAGCATGATGATGATCATGAGGGATGTTGTCAAACTCTTCAGGCTTGTGAAACATGAAAAGAAGCTTCATCAAGAGATACTCATCTTCTCAGTCTCACATGATGACTAAATGATGAGAATCTATGATCATTATTTTGTGATCAACAGAAAAAAGATCACCTTCTATCATCATCTGATTCATGAGTTCAGCTTCACGGAACTGAACGGCAAAGAGAAATGAACAGCATACAAATTCATCAAGAATGTTTATAACATATGAATGCTGACTCACTTGAAAAGAATCTGTTTAATTATTGATGACTTGCTGCCTGATTTGAATTTTGAGAGCTCAGAGTAATCTGAGTCAGAGGAATTCAAACTCTCACAGAGATTAAAAAGTCATCATCTCTTTAATCAATCAAGTCATGATGCTGCATCTTTACTGAAGGAAGTTGACAGTCAATTAAGTCATGTTGATTCATGAGATGTTACCCCTGATACTTCACTGTCTCAGAGGATCAATGGGAAAGCATTTAAAAAGTTAAAGAAAAGAGTTCAACCTGTAGAGCTACATCAATCTCAAGACACTGATTGAAGATGAGAACACTTTTAAGGTGATTAACTGTTTGAGAAAAAAGGTAAATATATAAATGAGGAGAGAACCTGAGAGCATTTATTTACTGTGAAGTTTAAGGCAATCTGTATGATACAATGAAGCAAATTGACTGATTTGTATGATTAACCCGGCAGTTGTTTTTAATTAAAGACATTGTTGTGCTTAATAAGTAAATGAGGAATCTTTATCTCTTCTTTTCTTCACTCACTTTGTTCTCTCATCTGATGCAGCTTTCTGACCCTCTGCAAGAGATATTCAAAGAGTTAACATTTCAAAAATTGTTCAATTCCCCTCATATCATCAGTTGAAAATGCTCATTATTAGGGGGATGCAGGAAGAGGTGAGGAAGATCTACTCTTACTAAATTTAAAACTCACTGAGAATTTTATCAACAGTACATCAACATCCTTGAAGGCAGATGTTCAATTCTTTTTGTCTTGAGCATTGAAAATCTGCAGAAAGCTCTATCAATCTCAGCATTAAGACTGCAGCACAATAATATGAAATGCAGATTCACACAGAAATAAAAACCTTTTAAGAAACTTCAGCATTGTCATTTATTCAGTGCTGTTAACCTCTGAAAATCTTATGCTCATCCTGCAACTTCTTAATATCATTCTTCAACAATTCCCTCTGGCGCTTAGCAGACAATGACTCAGAGGCAATGACTTCAACTTTCATATCTGACATGACATATATGATGACAGGTGAGAAGATCTTCTTGAGCTCATGCATGATATGTCACTCAATTCATCCTGACAGATGTCAGTGAACAAGTGTGCATTAAAAGTCACCTGTTCATCAACATGAGGAGGCCTACTCACCTTTAACTTATATGATGTTTAAATGTGTGCATACTGCAGGCTGAGTCCTGCTTGAGAACTGATAAAAGATTCACTTTCATGACTTACCCTCCTTCTTGTACGTCAGCAAGCGCTGCTCATTTATAAAATCTCATGAGACATTCATCCTTGAGCCTGAACAACTCAGCTCATCCTCATGTAAACATTCATCACTGTCACAGTCACTGCTGAGTTCAGGATCACTGTCACTCAATTCACTCTTATCAACATCACTACTTGAGGGCTCACTCCCCCGTGATATAAAGGTCTCAGCATCAACAGCTTTGTCATCCTGAGGTCAAGTACATGTCACATCAATGTGATCACAGCCTGCCTTCATGATAATCAATGATGATGTATGCCAGCTGAAGTCACTCAAGAGGTATGAATGTTGCTTAATCAGCTTGATGATGAAGTCATTAATCTTCTCTATGTGACTGATGCTCATGATGAGTTGAGTTAACTGAGTGAGAAAGACTCCTCACCTGTTATAATCATCCTGAATCATCATCATGAAGGAGTAGCAGTGTGTGAAGTGTGAATGAAACATGATCTCTGTCAGCGTCAGTGACGTAGCTCTGAATGATGAGCTAAGGTTAAAGTCATCAAGTGACATCTTTGTATTTATGCTTTGTGGTATAGAAGGCGCTGTTGAAGATAATCAGCCCTTGACACTTGAGCTCATAGTGACTCTTGAACACTGGTTGAGGGGGGAGTGTGACTTGAGGTATTGATGATAGAGCTTGAAGAGAGATTTACACTGACAGGAAGAGTTTTCCTGAAGAGAGCACCTGTGCTTCTTGCATGTTGAGTCATCATGAGATGAGGACAGCTGTTTTCACTTAGCAGGACATGATTTCTTCTCATCATCCTCAGCTGAGTCAATGCTGTTGAGCTCATCATCACTGTCATCATCACTTCAGCTTCCTGCCTCATTATAACTCAGCTCTGAAGATGAGTTGAGGTTGAAAAGTGATTGCCATCAGTTGATCAGTTGCTATCACTGAAAACAGTGTCAATGCTTAGTCAGATTCTCACAAGTCAGTCACTGTCACTACAAGTCAACACATCTTCATTACATATCTTAAATTTCAGGCCTGTAGCCCCTGTCATCAGCTGCTGACCACAGAGTGCTGAGTGATGCATCACTCAACATGATGTGCTGAAGCTTGTTGAGGATGCTGACCTGTTTCAAGACAAGTCTGCAGTGAGTTGCTGTGCTCTTGAAGCGCAGAGCAGTTGACTTGTAAGTATAAGATTTAAAGGCAAGAGTGATCATTTTAAGTGCATGAAAATCACTGAGAGTATTCAAGAAGTCCTTCACTGACTGTTAACTGCACAACTGAACTGCAAAAAAAAAAAGGCAGAGATGAGGAAATCAATGAGTTCATGTAGACTTCTCACACTGCTCTCACAGAATTGAAATACATCTTATGATTCACTATGTTATATCATGTCATTCTCTTCACCTCCTGACGCCCTCTTCATGAAAATGTCTCAGCATCAATGCAGCCTCTCTTGTGCAGAGAGATTTGCAGCAGCTGCAAGATCTTGTTACTGTTGATCTTGCACTCTCATATCAGAATATACTCATTCACAGCTGTTACCTTCACTTCACTGTGCATCATGATCAGCTGATCTCAGTATCATCTCTTGATCATCAATGAGGCTGTGAAAAGCTAAGCAGGAAGGAGTGAGGATCATCATATGAAAAGTGAGTGCATGACTTCAGATATTGCCCTCTTCACCTGTCTGAAGACTTCAGGCAGATTAGTAAACTGACACATTTCAGGTTCTTCCTGTCATTCACATTCACAACTTGGCAGCCCGCTCAAAAATAAGGTTTTAGTTAATAATACTTTATGCGCTCAGAGCACTCTCTGAGCAGTAAATGAGCTCATACAAATCTTACACTTTAAATAACTATTATACCTTCATGAATAATAAAAAACTTTTTATTGAAAAGTTTTAGATCTCTTTATTCTGTACACTTTACAAACTAAAGATTTCTTCATAAGTTTAAATTTGCAATAGTTATGAATTAAAAAACTTTTAACTAATTATAAATATATTAGCATATTGAATAACTATTGCGCTTTTATACTTATGATATAACTTTCAGTGATGAAAATCACAACATTAATAAACCGACTTTTAATGACTTTTTGAATAACTCAATAACAACAACACATAAAAAGAAACTTTGTATCAGAAAACTCTTAAACAGCTTATTCTCTACAACTTATAAACTGAGAGTTATATCATAAGTATAAAAGCGCAATAGTTATTCAAAGTATGTGACTTTTTTTGAAAGATTTTTCGCTGTTGAAAACTTGAATTAAATATAACTTAACAGCAACAGCAGTTATGAAGAAACTTTTAGTTTAACATTAATAGAGAATACTGTTCTTTATAACTTGTGCATTGAAAGTTTCTTCATATCTGTTGAGGTGCAAAAGTTATTAAAGTGTGTAGATTTTTAAGTGATGAAAATCTTGAAGTTCTTTAAATATTCAGAACTCAACACTTATAGAGTGCTTTCAGACTCAACAAATCATGATTTTTTATTGCAGAAAAGTGAATTTTAGCAAAAGTTTACTTATTATAAGTTTTACTGTTATTATAACACTGTGTGTGTACTTGTTTAAACAATTGTTTTAATAACTGTTTTTTTATCGCAAAATTTTGATGTTCCGCTCAAGATTTAAGGTTGAGCTCAAAGCGCTCAAAGGGTGCTAAGAGCGGCTGTTAGCTGAGACATGAGATCAGAAGCTCAGAGCGCTCAAAGTGCTAAAAACTAACTCAGAGTTAACTTGCTAAATTGCTGATGTTCATTCTCTTCTCTTTAAAGACAAGTTAAAATATTTCTACTTGCACAAAATCTTCCGTGATCTCTTCATGTGAGAGGGTTTTGAGTATGACTACATTTTTGACTGAATAATCCTCAAGTATTTTATGACTGCATGATGATTGTGACACAATGATTCAGTACATCTCTATCAGCTTGACATTAGAGAGTTAAATGATCACATCATGACACTGCATGTCAACAACTGAACAGGGAAAGCCAAGGATGAAGATAAGAAAACCTGAAATAAAGCAGGATGAAGCAGTCAGAAAGGATGACAAATGAAGCAAGAAATGAAGTAAAGAGAGACTTGTGAGAAAAGAAGTAAAAGAAGATAAAAGGAGTTGATGCAGATAAACTTGACATAATCACAACTGTACATTATGACATTAAATTATAAATGACTTCAGACAAGAGTCTTGTGTGCTTAAGAAGACTGAAGAGTGTGAGTCTGATAATGAGAAGATCACTCTTGAGATTGACAATTAAGCTCTGCAAGCGCTTATATCATTGAGTTTCAAGTTTAAATGAGATTTTGCCTTTCAAGGTTCTCCTGAATGAAAGAGCAGATAAAGAGAACATTAACTTGATTATTACACTCACTGAGTCACTGATCTCAAAATAATACAAATGCTGAGAAAAAGCAGGCTTAACCTCTCTTCTGTGTAAAAAGCAGAAGAAGTTTAACTATAAGCTTTTTTTTTTTAACTCTTCTTACAGTACCGCTTTGAAATTTAACAGTGTAATAATAAGAGAATAGTTGCTTTACTTGCAGTTACAATGAATTTACACAGGTTATCCTAATCATGTTGAAGGCGCAGGAAGAGCAGAGAATGATAACTCTGTCTCAGAAATAAAAAGAGAAGCATGAGTTAAAGCATTACTTCAATGCTCTTAAATCTTTAAATCCCTCTATTATAGAGAATTACTGACAGTCAGTCAAGTAATTCCTCACTAAAAGAGGGCATTGAGATGAGGGGTCTACAAAGGAGGCTAAAAAAATTGATTGAAAAAAGCATGTTATATAGAATTTCATTAACAGACAATTTCTCTTAAGTCAGACAGCCTTTATTTTGTATTAAATCTGAATGACAAACTTACTGCCTATTGAATGAATGGCCTTTACATACAATTTTTGGTGAGGTTGTGATCAATTCAGTGCAAGTGAGATTTTGATGTGAGAATTTATTTGAGCATCATGTGAAGGGTTGAGGGCCCCTTCAACTAGAAATGCATCAATGCATTGATGAAATGCATTAAAAAAAACACTATGATGACTTGTTCTGAGAAGTCAGAAGCTTGCTGCACCTATAAAGCAAGAAGATGATTAAGTACAGCAGGATTAAAAAGTGTCATGTCTTTATTCATGTTCACTGCCTCTCATTAAGAGCAAGTCAACAGTAAGTGTGACAGGACCTTCATGAAGAAGAGTCAGAAAAGATGCTCTGTCACAGCATCAAGAATCAGAATCTTCTTATTCTGAATGTTCAGTCTGAGAGTTTATCTGATAAAGGATCATATGCCTCTCAGTGTTCTGACTATCTCTTTGAGGCCGCCTAAACATCAAAAGAGCATTAGATTAGAATGTTAACTTATCAGCATCAGTGAATACATCTGTAAAAAGTTTTTAATTTTTTGAAAATCAGAACATCATAACTGTCTGCTTCTTCTTTAATGCTATTTGAGCTCTGCTGATAACGCAGTCATCACAATGCTGCAAGACTGAATTAATACAAGAGATGAAGAATGTGTTAAACTGCAGCTGCTGCAAGTCTTTAAGATTCCTTTAGCATTTAAAGAAATTACTTTGAATTTAACTGTGATGTTAACACTCTGGTGCCTTAATTCATCTGTTGATGATGAATTATCACAGTCATCACCTGCAGATTTAATAAGTCTCACACAATTCCTCTTCAAGCTTGATGTCATTAAAGAAAGTTATCTTTTCCTGCTTGAGTTGTCCCTGTCATTTTCACATGCAGTGAAGAACATAAATGAAAAGAAGTCTGTTCTAACATTGAAATTTTCTCAAAGTATGACATGTGTTGATGATCATTCTTCATCAAGTGAGGATTTGTATGCATACTGTGTAAAGAGGCTGAATGAAAAGACTCATGATGATGCAATGCTAATCAGCAATGCAGACCTCAACAAGTTCATTGAGGTATATTTTTTGCTGAAAAGTGTCATCTGAGAGTGAAACAGGCTCATTGAGTCTTCCTGTGATTATTGAAAAGTAATCTACCAGTGATTCAGACAATAAAAGTGATCACAGCATGTGATAATACATTTCTTATAATTGCAACCTAAGATGAGGTGAAATAAGGTGAGAAATATGCTCAGATGAGATTACTGATGTTGTTGAAGCAGTATAAAATAATATGAACTATCACTGTGAAACAAAATTCACTGCTTCAAGAATAGAGTCAGCCAGGAAACAATAAACAATGTTAAAGATATTTTATTAACTGCTGATATATCACTGCACGGCAGAGGTCAAGTCATTATTAATAACTGAAAGTCATTGTAAACTGTCACACATAGTCAGGCAATTATGAGGGATACTATACATGCAGGTGTTTTCAGTACATAAATATATATAACAATGAAAACAAGCACAGAACTAGAAAGACAAGGAACAGTTAACAGTTGAGCAGTCATGTTTTGCAAAGATTCTCACACCTTGTTGAAGTTTAAGTGAATAATATCATTCAATTTGACTCCTTAAACGCTAGAAATCATGTACTGATAGAGATAAATTGATGATCAGTTGATTCATTCATGATGCAAGAATGTTCATTGACAGCAAAATGATTAACCTTCAGATGTGAGTCACATCTGTATGTTCACTCTGAAAGCTAAACATAGTTTCACTCTGTAAAGCTTATTTCAACAGTCATCTTTAAATGCTCTCATCATTTCCTGATGATGCAATTTCTTCTTTCTTCAACAGTTCAACACCTCTGATCACATGCTGTTTTCTTACACAGCATGCTTGTTTCCTCATGATGCATAGTCATTTCTTGCACTTCAGTTTGATTTTCATCTACATAAGTTAACTCACTTCTACTGATGCTCATTTCCATCATGCTTTCTCATCATGAATGTCACTCAATTCTATGTGATCACTGCATGCAGTGTTTTCATCATGTTGATGACTCTCAAGAATCTTCTTTTTATGAAGTGAGTCTTTCATGCTCTCATCATATTTGCAGTTAAACATCTCACTTATTCATACTTCATCTGATGTCATCATCTGATGAGATTATGAAATCATGCTGATGTTCTTGTTCAGTTGATTTATTTTATGATCAATGTCTTCTGCATGATCTTTCATGTCACTTCTTTTCAAGAGGCTGAGTTCTGAGTGAGAACTCTTTCAATGATTAATATAATGCTGCTTTTCTTTAATCTTTATTTGAGCTTCATGACAGATGTTCTCAGAGTTTCTTTATTTATTTACTGTCACTTTCATTGCATGACAGGTTGAATGTTGTTGATTTTAAGTCTTATTCATGTGCTTGCTGCAATATGTGACAACTCATCTTACTCACTTCACATGCCTAGGAATTTGTACACTGTCATGATAAATCACATGAATTTTACTTACATTCATTGAATCTGATAACTTATATATTCACAGAGAGAATCTTCTCTTGATCTGTTGATGCTGTTTTCACTCTCACTTTTTCACAAGCTCTCATATGAATTTTTTCTTCATGTTCACCACGTGTTGACCTTTCTGTGTGCATACACTCTGTGCCGGCACCTGAGTTTGCAATCATCACTGACTTGAATATGTGTTTATGTCTTTGTGAGAACTTTTAACATCATCTTCATCCTTCAGTTCTGCAGCATTCTGCATCACAACATCAGTTTTCAATGAGGCTTCCCCTGAGCCCTGGTGACTCAGGTGGGAGGTGAGATAAAAATTATCATGATTATTCATTCAAGATTAAATGTCAAAGCTGAGCAGTACATTAATTTATGAATTTTATTAATCAGTTTTTGATTCTTCCTGCAAAGTCATTCATTCATGGTTGCATCTTGTGTGAAAGGAGAGCAGATGACACTGAAGCTTCTCATCAGGCTGCAGAAAGAACTCACTTCAAAGCTTCTGTGAAATGTAAAATCTGACAGCAGACTCAGGCCGGCTGATCTTCATCTGATGTTGTTCAGTGAGCTACACGGGCTTAATGCACTTTTGATGAAGTTCAGAACAGTTCTTCTGATGACTTCAGAGTTAAGAATTACTGCACAATTGCTGTACCTTCAGCAGCTTATTCATGATTATAATGACTTTAAAGGTGAGTTCATCCTACGCTGATCTCTGTTAAGGAAGTTTCTAGAATCATCAAACTGATGAGTCAGTTTGAGAGTAAAGAAAAATGTTGAAAAGCATTTAATGTTAAAATGATGCCTCAGCTTCTGACTTCTCATCACAGGAAACAACTGCTTTCACCTTTGAGTCAAGCATTCAAAACTGATGTCAAAGGCATGAGTTTCAAGAAAGCTCAAAATGACTCCTCTTAAAGCAGTAAATGAGCTGTGAATGCATATTCTTCTGAATTGTATGATTGAGAGTAGCTTTACTTCATGTTATCATTAAAATTGCTTCTGCGTCTCCTGATTGAGAACAGGGTTAAAAGTTTAAACAAGAGTGTCTCTGCAGATCAAACAAGTCATGACTTCTGAATTAATCACATGTGACACTCAACTTCATCTCATAAAAGCTTTGAAAGCTATTTCATCATCTGAAGGTGACGCCGTGCGTTTCAGTCACACTGAGTGATCATGTGATGATCTCACTCCCCTCAAGAGCACTCTCGCTAGACTTAATAAAAAATGACATGAGATATTGAAGGATAATGAGAAAGGCAGTGCTCTCAAGACACTCACTGAGTAAGTTAAGCTGTTCATCATTCTGAGATCACAAAGATGCAAGCTGATCACGTCAAGACTTTTCAACAACATTAAATACTCTGATATCATCATTCATCTTAATGAGACAGGCGTAGATCTGCCTGCTCATCACATGATAATAAGACTTCAGTGTTCATGCCTTGATGAGTTAATCACAAAATGTTCAGCAGGTGTTTCAATGGTGCTAATCTGATAAAGTGTCAGTGCACACTCAGTTTAAAGAGTATTTAATTACTTATACAAAGGGGATTATTTTGAGGAGACTGTCATGACACTTGAAGAGTTTAATAAGTTTTTAAATCTTCAGCAATTTGCATGTCATTGATCTGATTGAAACAGATGATGAGCCTGATCTCTTAAAACATTTCAGAATTTTCATGCTTGTTGATCAGCTTGAAATGAATGAATTGAAAGCACTTGCTCTTCAGCAGTTTTAAATCTGACTGCAAGAGGACTGACTTGTGAAGAATCTTGTCAATTGCATTGATGAAATATACAAAAACCAAAATCAAGCCTGTTTGCTGCTGAGATCAACTGTTGTGAAAGTGATGTTAACATACTTCTTGCAGGGATCAGTTGTGAACGTTTTCATAAAGATTTTACAGAAGATTGAAGATTTCAGAATCAATTTGATGAATTTGTTAACAAAGGAGTGAGTGCATAATTAAGCTAAATTTAGTACTGATTATCTGAAGAAATGCTGCTGTGTTGAAGTCATCAAGTTTAATGATACTTCTGATTGAGAAATTGCACTGAAAACAGGCTGTAATGATATAATTTAATGACACATCAGTATCTCACTGCTTCTGACATGAAATACATGAAATGACCTCAGAGAGCTTCTTCATGATTGCTTTAAAATTAAGTGATCATGTGCAGGCTCAATCACATTTACAGATATAATTGATATAACATCAGTCAGTGAAATGTTTCATCTTCTCTCTCATTGTCTTCTTTCTGTCATCATTCTCATCACCTCTCTTGCCTTCTTTGTTGTTGATTATTTCTTTGCCTTTATCTTCAGCTTCTGAAGCTCCTGAGTATTCTGAAAGGTTAACTTTCACCTCAGCTTTTGCATGTGCCCCTGGTTTTCATGTTGATGAAGAGGAAGAGGAGGACTTTGTGAATGTGAATTTCAGTACTTATGAAGAGGATGACATTCAGAGCTGACACTGCCTGCTGCTCATCTGAAGAATTCAATGATGTGATGTTGATGAGAGTGTTTCTGACTGAAAGTGAGGATTTATACCTATGAGTGTTATTATCTTCTTTGAAAGAGTCATGATCAGAGCTGCATTGATTTCTGCTGTTGTATCATCTTATAAAGACGGGGAAAGCTGTATCATCATCATCATTGAGGAGACTCTCAATTGACATGTGACAAGAAGAGTTGCCCTCACTTTCTCTTTCATGTTTACTCAGTTGATGTGATACCTTCATGTTAAGTGATGAAGATTCAGTACTCAAGTCTTTCTGATAAGTGCTGAAGTTTTCATGGTGTGACTCCTTTCTAAGGGGGGTCTCAGTGACATGAGCCGCTCATCATCATGAGCTGAATTCATGATTTAAACCTCTGAAGTCTCTCTTTCATAAGTTTATGAAGTTATTATTAATGTGTCACTGTTCTACAGTCATTTCTCTTTCAGAACATCAGTCTGTAATGAGATTTATCACAGTGTTGATTAAGCAGTTGATTGTTTCATTGACATCATTGATCATCACTTCAATTGCTTCCCCTTGATGAGCCGTGACTATAAGAGTCTCTTCAAAGTTCAGAGTGCTAGATGGGAAGTTCTATTGAGGATGAATATGACTTCAAGCTTTGAAGACTGTCAGCTTTCAGAAACATATGTTTCATGAGTTTTGCTGATCTGAGGAAGGGGGTGTCAACAGTCTCTTAACATGACATAATGTTTTAGCACGCCTTGACTTGCATTAACATATTTACATGATCATGTATTAATTGTATTATATCTGATGTTATTATTCTTTCAGATTAGCCTTTCAGACTGACTGTGATGCATCACAGAAGGACTTCAGAAGCTTTCATGATTAATCATCTTCACCTCATTAAGTTCATTGTTGTTTAGCACTGCCTGAAGGCTGCTTTTCACTCATTCTCATTCCTTCATCATCACCCATCATCACAGTAAGTTAACATGAACAAATTTAATCAGATACTGACATAAGGTCTTTTGAAAGATGTGTTTAAATCATTCTGTGCTTTAGCAGATCATAGCAACATCCCTTACATTACTTTTCAACATCATGCACGCGGTTGACAGTTCAAGGAAGAGAAGACTTAAAGTCAACATTATTTTTATCTGTGAGAAGTGAAAGCCCTTGTTAAGTTCTTGATACAACAGGATGCTCTTGAACGCTCTGTCTGAATAAAGTATATATGTTCAATAGTCTTCAGTCTCACCCGTCAGCAGCCCTCAACAGACAGATCAAGTAAGTTTCTGAGCAAGAATTAATCACAGTCCTTTTACAAACATCATTCAGAACTCAGAGTGAGTAAGAGTGAAGTGCTGAACTGAAACTGTTATGACATCTATGAGAAGGTCATGCATTGATTCAAGGTGATCAAAAAGATACTGCAGGATTCAATCATGCTACAGGAAAATATGTATAACATGAATGAGACTGACATCATGCTTTTTAAACTCAACTCTATTAAAGTCCTTGTCAGTAAGGATAATAAGTGAGGTTATAAAGATGCACATGTTAAGTGCATGATGATAACAGTCATCAAATGCATGAGTGCAGTGAGTAAGTATTTGAATCTCATGATAATCTGATCAGCAGCAACTCATTAAGTCAACTGAATCATGTATTTTACTTTTGAATGACATTATGCATGTTCTGACACTGAATATACTGACTCATATATCAGCTTGCAGTGACTCAAGCTTGTATTTAACCCTCAAACCAAAGAGTGTGCTAATCAGAAACCTCAAGTACTGATATGCAACAACTTCAGGACACATGAAACTCTCAAGATCTTAAAGTTTTACTTTGAAAATAATATCACCCTGTGCTGTCTCTCTTCTCACACATCACATAAGCTTCAGCCCTGTGATATCTCAGTATTTAACTCACTGAAGGCAGCCTATCATGATCAGGTTGAATGATTAGAGTGAAGATATATAAAAACAATCAGTAAGAAGCATTTCACTTATTTATATAACTTCACAAGGACTCAAGTGCTCACTTCTAGAAACATATGAGTTGAATGAGTTAAGGTCAACCTTTTCCTCTTCAACTCAGACAAGGTACTCAATGATATATCAAAGCCTCCTGCTGAATTAACTGCTCTGAAAACCAATGAGGTAGGTTCTCATATGCAAAATCAAGTATCATAAACACTCATAACATTCATGTCAGCAGAAGCAGTTGCCTTGCTACATAATTTAATCAAACAGGATACTAATATGCTTGATGAAGTGAGTAAACAGCACATACAGAGGCACATACAGAAGCTCACTAATATCATTTAACTGTTTTTTGCTGAACATGTTCTCCTTCAGGAACACAATCAATTCTTGACTGAAATAAACAATGAAGTCAAAGCTCACTGATCAATCAAGTCACAGAACTTAAAGGAGGTGAGAGTAATAAATTATAAGAATCTTAAAAAGGCATGAGTGAAGTGAGCTGTGAAAGAGGCTGTGAAAGAAGCTAAGAAGGCTGAGAGAGAGGTTAAAAAAACTGAGAAAGAAGTTAAAAAGGCTGTGAAAGAAGCAAAGAAAGTCATAAGTGCTACATCAGAGGTAAAGAAAGTTACTGCAGGTAAGAAAAAACTTGATTGAAGTAAAATAACTCAGAAGCGCAAGAGTTCAGAAGAAGCAAATGCATCAGAGTTAAAAATTAAAATTGCTTAAATGAGTGATACACAGGTTGAGGAGGATGAAATTACATTAAAATCATGA
The DNA here is from genome assembly GCA_000611775.1 of Umbilicaria muhlenbergii. NCBI lineage: Eukaryota > Fungi > Ascomycota > Lecanoromycetes > Umbilicariales > Umbilicariaceae > Umbilicaria > Umbilicaria muhlenbergii. The sequence goes on from KK106984.1 coordinate 1,298,167, forward strand.
AAAGTCTCAGTGATGCAGATGTGATAATGAAGAATGCAGATGATGAGACTGCTGCATGCAGAATGAAGTTAAAATCAATCTGAGGCAGGCTCATGCAGACTTCATATTCTGTTACTGTTTGATTGATAGAAAATAAATGAGAGAGTTAATTATCATCACAGAGCGCAAGCCCTTTATCTTAATTACTGTAACTCAACTCATTTTTGCCACTGAACGCAATCATTGATTATTAATGAATCAGGGTGCCTCATTTCTGTCAGGCAATCAATCACATCAATAATTTAATTACTTTTATTTCATTGATGATTTGATAACAAGTTAATAGATAATGAAGATGCAAGTTAATATATCTTAAATTATTAATTCCTTTGAAATCATTTCAATCTGTTGCAGAGATTAATATCTGTTGCTAATTATGAGCCTTATTCTCTTAAATACAGTCATGATATCATCTCTGTCATGTGTTATTTCTCAGTCATCATGCTGTTGACATTCTTGCTTAATGAGTTTAAATGCAAACTCTTTATACATCATTTATTAAGCATGTCTTCTGACTTCTTCATAAATGAGTGATCTTGATCAAGGATCTGTTTTCACTTTTTAATGCATTCTTTTATGAGCATGATAATCTTTTTATCCTCACCTTTGTCCTTCAAAATGAATGTAAAGTCATATATACTGATCAGCATATCAAGATGCTTCTTACTCAGTATTTTTTTATTATCTTCATCATTTATATCTGCAGCTCTTCAGCTTTCTTTCAGTGTCCTTGATTCCTGTATGTCAAAGCAAGGTTGCTCATGCTGATCAGTGTAAAGAGATGCTTTTCACTCAGTATTTTTTTCTTGTCTTCATCACTTGCATCTTCAGCTCTTCAGTCTTCTTTCAGCGTCCTTGATTCTTGTATGTTGAAGCAAGGTTGCTCATGTTGATCAGCATAAAGAGATGCTTCTCATTCAGTATTCTTTTTCTTGTCTTCATCACTTGCATCTTCAGCTCTTCAGCCTCCTTTCAGCATTCTTGATCCCTGTGTGTCAAGGTCAGATTGATCATGCTGCTCAGTGTATCAGGATGCTTCTCATTTAATACTTTTTTTATTATCTTCATCACTTGCACCTGCAGCTTTTTAATCTCCTTTCAGCGTCCTTGATTCCTGTGTGTCAAGGTCAGATTGATCATGCTGCTCAGCATATCAAGATGCTTCTCACTCAGTACTTTTTTTATTATCTTCATCACTTGCACCTGCAACTCTTTAATCTTCTTTCAGCATCCTTGATTCCTGTGTGTCAAGGTCAGATTGATCATGCTGATCAGTGTATCAGAATGCTTCTTACTCAGTATTTTTTTTGTTGTCTTCATCACTTGCACTTGCAGCTCTTCAGCCTTCTTTCAGCATCCTTGATCTCTGTGTATCAAGGTCAGATTGATCATGCTGATCAGTGTATCAGGATGCTCCTCACTCAGTACTTTTTTTATTGTCTTCATCACTTGCATCTTTAACTCTTCAGCCTCCTTTCAGCATCCTTGATCCTCATATGTTAAGGCATGATTGCTCATGTTGATCAACATAAAGAGATGCTCCTCACTTAATATTCTCTTCATTATCTTCATCACTTGCATCTTCAGCTCTTCAGCCTCCTTTCAGTGTTCTTGATTTTAATATGTTGAAGCAAGGTTGCTCATGCTGATCAGTGTTTTAGGATGCTTCTCACTCAGTACTTTTTTTCTTGTCTTCATCATTTATATCTTCAGTTCTTTCACCTCTTTTCAGCGTCCTTGATTCTTATATGTTAAGCTTATCATATTCATATTATTCAAAGTCTTCATATGCTCTTGATCAAGTATTCTCTTCCTTACTTTCATCATCAGTTTAAACAGGTTGACAGTCTCAGTTATGCTCTTCTTGTTACATGTGTATCATGTCACATTATATAACAGTGAAGTTCATTCTCTTAATGACTTGTTTCTTCTTGACTGTTGTGTAACTGCTGATTTCACGTGAGGATAAAGTGTTCAGCAGTACATTCAATTCTTATACTTTTTGATCAAGAACTCAGTGGAAAGGTTCTTGATATAACACTGTTTTCACTGCTTAAGCTTTTCATTGACCTTCAATCATTTTCATATAATCAGTTGCATCAATGCATGCATTTTAAAGGTCTGATTTGTATTAATGAAGAGAAATGAGTAATTTCTTAACATCTGCATGTCATTTTTAAACTCATCATCCTCACTGCATTCTGAGGTATTATAATCATTATCATCATCATTTTTCTCTTCTTTTTTATCATCATGCTCATCACGCTCTTTCTGACTTTCATGATCATTTTCATTTTCAGTTTATTTTTAAATCAAGGCTTCTGAGATGCCCTGTCAGTCAAAGAAGCTTATCAGTGACAGTAAATCAACTGCTGATGACTGAGTCTGATGAATGTATTCAAATGAGATTTATCATGTGATGATGATGAAGTTTTAAACTTCTTGATCTCTCTGAAGCTGACCTCTCTTATTATTTAAAAGATTTATTCTCTTGAGCTCACTCTTCTGAAAGTCTTTGAGATATTATTATACAGAATATCATGATGTCCTCTGAGAGATGTACATCACTGCTTGCATGATGATGAGCAGTATAAACTTCAGTGCTGCTGTTAAGTTCACAGTATCATTGTCTTAACTGAGCAGCTTTAACTTCTTCTTGAATAATGTTAATGCATGTGATGAGATCATCAGTAACACTGTCACAATATTCTTCTCTTTCATCAGCTTCAATGTGACAGCTTGACTTTAACTGATGATGAGAATTAACTCATTCTGACTCTGAGGAAGATACACTGATATCAGCTCCTGATGTTTATCATTCACTCTGATCTCTTGTCCTTGATGACCAGCATCTTCAGCCTCAGAGAGGAGATCAGTATTGTTGATGTTATCAAGAATGAGTAATCACCACTCACTCTGAATCAGTCATGAATAAGTCAGAAGACATTCACTTTGAGATTTTATCACTCAGAAATCTCAACACAATCAGTGATATCCTGAAAACTTAACTTCAACTGTGTCATGCTTTCAGCATGCACTCAGAGCACTCACATCTCAGGTGACTGTTCCCTGATTTAATAATTAAATTTAATGATGAGCTGTGACTTTCTGACTTGAAGTTAATACTTCAATTTGTTATATTTGCACCTGCTTGTCTTCACTTACCTGACTTCACTTAAGCTCATGAGCGTCATCTGAGATGTCAACACAGCACATTTTTGATGAAGCTGATCAACAATGACTCTGTGATTAATGAAGTCAGGGTTTCACTCAAACAGGATGATCAATGAAGGGCATGATAATGTTAATGATATCACACTCAGCTTCAACAGTGCTTTTAAAATGCAATCATCTGTATCAACATCCTGTGTCATCTGATACAGTATCAAGTTATTATTGTTCTCATATATCTTCTTTAATGCTCACTGTACTTTATCTTTTTAAGTTAAACTCTTCAATGCTTTTAATGCCTGCTTCAGCTTCAAAGCATCATCTGATGAGAGAATGTTAAACAGAGATGTCTGTATATCAGACATTTATTTGAAAGTGTCATCAATAATTACTTTCAGAGCCTTTTTTAAATTATCTGAAAAGCAGTTATACTCTGCCTGAAACTAAATGTGTTTGAGTGTTGCCATCAATAAAGGTAAGTGAGTTAACAGAGAGTGAAACAACTCAGGAACTTCTGAGGACTTGAAGATGAACTCATGCAATTGAGAGATGACCTTGATCATGAGCTCAACAAGAGTGATGATTGAGACAATGAGTCTGATGACAGCAGCTGCTTCAGTCATGATGATGATATAAATGCTTACATGAATGCTGACAAAAAAAATAAGTACAATGTATGATTTGATGTACACAACACACATAAACAGCTGAGTGAATGTGTGTTTGTGATTGAGAAAAAGCTGACATAAAAGGTTTTCTGCAGTAGTGATGAGTTGCAGTCATCATTATGCTGAAATGTCTTAAGGCTTCACTGTGAGATTTAATCAGTATCTTTCACTTTCTCATTATCTGAGTCTGCACTGATACTTTCAGAGAGCTGCACTCATTAAAAGAGCTCAGTCACAGGCTTTTAAGTCACAGTCTCAGCTTGATTAACTTTCATTGATTAAATCACAGTGTAATTATTATGTGAGACGTGCAGGTGACATTTAAAAATGATCAGAATTATATCACTTTAATAAGAAGATACTGATCAGCATGATGTTGTTACATGAATCAACCTCATGTGACATTCTCACAGCTGACAAAGGCTTCTCAGCAGAATGAAGATGCTTAAAGGGTCTGATACTGCTTATTTTTAAGTATTGAGAGTAATGAAGGCTCAGTGATGAAGCTGTGATGATGAGACTCTGTATTACTTTAAAAAGGAGACTTCTACAAATCAGGTCATGAGGTGATGACATTAGTGTAAAATTTTAATTAAGAGATGTCTGAGGAGTTCATGATGACTCAATCACAGGACTCACACAGAATCAAGTTAAATGTAATGTGCATGTGAAGTCAAGATTGCTTTAAAGTCAACATACTCAGATTTTAACTCATGACGCTGAGTGACTCATGATATAAGGATGTACATTATACTGAACTCCCTTACCTTAACTAAAACCTCTTTGCTTCAACAATGAAGTTCACTTCAAACTCCTCAATACACTGCATCATGAGTTGAGTTATTTCTTAGTTGAGTTACCTACTAGGTTAACTCAGTGTGTAGATAAAGTGACTATCATAAAGACTACATGTATCATAAAGATCATCAGAAAGATTGCTGTAATAACTGACTTAAAAAGTCACCTCAAAAAGCTGTCTTCAAGAATCATGAAAAGCCACCTTGAAAAACCATCTCAGAAAATCTTAAAAAGCCGCCTCAAAAAGCTACCTTGAAAATCACAAAACATTACCTTGAAAAGCTGTCTTGAAAATCTTGAAAAGAGGCTGCCTTAAGAAGCTTTTCATGATTTTTTAAGACAACTTTTGAAGGCGGCTTTTTGAGAAGGCTTTTTGAGTGAGAAGGGAAGGCTTTTCAAGAAGACTTTTTGAGAAGGCTTTTTAAGAAGGCTTTTCAAGAAGACTTTAAAGCTGTCTCTTAAAACCACAAAGAAGTCACCTTCATAGATCACAGAAACTGTCTCATCTTTATGCACAACCTTAATTGACTATCATAGTTGTGCAACCCTTTGAACACTGTACTCATTTTCAGTCCCTGTTCATCTCTACCACAAATTATTGCAGAAAAGACAAATTGATGTGAGTTTTAAGGTGAAAGGTTCAGGGTGACAGAATAAACCTTCATGAAGGAAGAGTAAAAAAGATCTTTGACATGACATAATAAATCTGTTAAATATAATTTGACAGATCAAATGACCTCTAAAAACAAGTGAAAAATGCTTAATTATAAGAACATGACTGAGGGGCATAAACTCTGAAATTCACCCTTAAAGCTGAGCTGAACAGTGTCATCAACATGACATATTCATTGTGACGTGACTGCTTTTGTCATCAAAGATTCACTTCAGTGGTGAACTGAAGATCTTTTCACAATGTATCAGCAAAATTCAACAAGATCAGCTCACTGTTGATGCTGCTTAATTCAGCAGTTCATTCAATGAAGAGTCACAGGACTTTAATGCTTGTGATGATTATCAAACCCTCCTCTTTTGACTGCCCTGGCACCAAAAGAAGATGCTGAAAAACTGAAGCAGAGTCAGAGCAATTGTTTTTAACTTCAGAGTTCAAATAATCACTTTGAAGTGTATGCAGTTTGTCTAGTCTTCTGTCAGAGCCAGAGAGGTAATTTACAGAGGTGTTAAAAGTAAGGACAGTGCAGCTTCTGAAGCAGAGATGAGTTATTTCAGACCTCTGTATTCAGATTTAATAACAGCGCATTCTACATTAACTCTTTAGTGAACATCAGTATGAGAAGAACAAGGGACTTCAAGAAGAGTAAAATGCAGCACTTTACTTAAACCCCTTCACCTCAGATCAGATATTCAGTATAAGAACACTTTTAATCTTCAAATTCAGTGCAAGTACAAAGGTACTTCAACCTGATCTCACAAAATATCAGCAACATTAATCATGATCAATTTCTGCATTCAGTTCAGAAGTATATCACCTTGATCTTGAAAATAAAAGTGACAACACTGACTGTTGTTTTTAGAACACCTGTTACTGAAGATTAGCATAAACAAGTAATACATACACTTTCTCACCTTTATCATGCTGTTCATCTGTGTATGCTCAAAATTTTTCAGCCGGCCATTAAAAACGCAGCTTGATGAGACAGAGAATGAATCACAAGACTGTGTTTAAGCATTAAAGCAACTTCATCATGCATGAGCTTAAGCATTAATTTATAAGCATGCATTCTTTCTTATGAAATTAACTGCCAATGATCCTGAAAGATCTCATGAGAGAAAGGAGCACATTATTTCTTTATTATATACTTCATCATGAGCACTCAAGATACAATCTGAGTGAGGAAGTGTCAAACATGAGAAAAGCAAACAGTTGAGAAAAGTCAGTAAGTAGATCAAGATTCTCTGAATCATTGAAATAATAATTCTTTCAGCATGTATCACTAGCATAGTTCAGGTATATAGATATATCAGTTACAGTCATACATGCAGACTCTGTTTCTTAATATCTGTGAGGTAGCTGCTGCTTTGTTGAGGCACTTTGAAGACTGCAGCTTCTTAACTTCAGCATTTCACTCACTTAATATAACACATAGCAAGGATGCTTCCTGAACTTTAATTTAATTATTAAAATCAAAACATCACTTTTTGAAGTTCTTTAACAGTGCTTCTTGTTCAATAAGGCATTTCTCATCCTCAGATTATTAAATACTCCTTTGACATCAATGTTCCTGTCATACATGAAACCTCATATATCTTTATGGTATTGAATTTCATCTATTCATGGCGGCAGCAGCAGAGGCGGAGGTGATGAAGATGAAGATAAAGGCAGAGGTGACTGAAACAGTGAGGCAGCAGTCAAGAGCAGCTGTAAAGGCAGAGGGAGTGAAAAAGGCAGTGATCAAGAGCTGAATTTATGTCATTGTTAATAAAAAGTTCACATAAGAAGCAGGCACGCTGAGGGAAAAGATGAGAACAATGAGTAAACTACATCTGAAATGTATAAATAAAGGCAGGATTATGAGGGTTATATGAGGGTCATGAGGGTCATGAGAGTCAGAGAGTCATTTTAGTAATTTTAAAGTTTTGAGAGTTATTCTAGAAATAAAATACTTTTTAAGAGTCAATTTAGACATTTACTGTTTCAGAAATTGAAAACTTTTTGAGGGTCAATTCAGATATTTACTGATTATAATAATAAGCTGCATTTTTTCACATTTTCTTGAAATACGCCTGCATTTTGACCTCTGAATTTACATTGAGAAAAAAGTCAAGGAACATGAAGCTGATGTCATTTTAAAGCTGAAAGATGAACAGGAGATATCATCAAGAAACATAAATTAATTAAAATGCATTCACTCAAAGTAAAGCATGAGTGAAGAATAAATTAATAAGAAAGTGTTAGGAGCCTGCACAGAGTTGATATCATATGAGTGTAATTCAATTAAAACAATAAGTACAGGGAGCAGATATGATGATAACATAATCAGAGCACTAACATATGAAGTTAAACTCAATGCATAAATCATAACATGCAATGCATGATCATAACAGAAAGCTTTAAACTCACAACAATAATAAGAGATCAGAGAAAGAAGATCTGAAGTTAAACATTATCAGAAATTAAACTGAAATTTCATCATCACAGTCAATGTTCTCTTCTTTTTGATTCTTATCATCTTCATCATCTGCATCATTCTCATCATCTTCATTATTCACGTCATTCTCATTATCTGTGTCATTTAAATCATTATCATCATTATCATCATTTTCACACTCCTCACTCCTGTACTCATCCTTTCAATCATCATTCACAAAGCTGTTGTCATCAACTTGATCAAGTTTATCCTCAGCTTTATCATCACTGTTAGCATCATTAATCTCAGTATCAGTTTCCTTCATCTGCTGATTTTTCTCTGTCTCTTGAATATGTTCTTTGTCTTGTTCATGACCTTTAATATGCATGTCTGCTTTGCATTTTATCTGTTTCAGTACCTCCTCAACTTGAGCCTGCAAGATCTTTTTGAACACCTTTTGATAAATGATGAGTCTCTCTTTTCTCACTGCATTCAGCACTACCTTGAATCAATTAATTTAATTAAAAATTGATTGTGAGGCTCTCATCAACTTCACTGAAGAGATTTTGTAGCGCAGACTGATGAGGGAACAGGTTGAGCTAAGAGAGAGATAATTATTCAAATGAAGTGATAAGCTCACAGCCTCTTTTTGTTGACATATTCTGTGTTTATTTTTCTCTTCTTCTGCTGAAGCATCCTCTTGTTCACTGCACAGCTTGAGGTGTTTTCAATACATTCTTGACATGAGACAGAGAGTGTGAGGAAGGTCTGTCTCAGTGTATTTATTTATCTGTTGAGTGAATCTGAGCTTTCAGAGTAGAAGCAAGTTGTTATAATTTCTCTTTTTCAATTGATTCATGTTGTTTGATGCTTGAGGTGAGGGTTGAGAAGGTGTTTAAATATAATGAATTTTGATTATAGTCAGCTGCTATAAGGTATCAATATGATGCTTAGCATTGTTGCTAAACAGCTTGATCACTTTTATAAAGATTAAATAAATTATTTATGTAATTCTGATGACTCTTCTGTGAAGTTTCAGTTCTTACTTCATCTTATAAAGCTTCAGTTCTGATCTTTCTCTTATATTCAATAATGAGACCTCCTCTCACCTCAGTCATATCAAACAGATTCCTCAAAAACCTCTAAGCACTGAAGCTTGTTGAGTCAGGAAAGGTAGAAAGTAGAATAATTATAAACTCAACTTGATGACAGTCAAGAACAAGCTGTGAAGAATAATTATGCACATCATCAGAGAATTTGAGAAGAAGTGTGAAGTCAATGATTTAACAGCTTTTCCTCATCACCTCAGACTCACTTTTGGTGGTGAAATTCTTGACTCACTTGATGGTGAAGTTCTTGATTCAGTTGATGATGAATCAGATGTCAGCTTTAAGATACATCAGACATCTCCTCTGAACAAGAGTTATATGTTTGCTTCACAGTGAATAGGTGAAATTCAACAACAAACAGCATTCAATAATGATGTGTGATGACTCTTCATTTCAAGCAGTCACTGATTCAATTGCTGCTTCACAGGTACTAAAGCCTTCTTATATCCTCTGCAATCTGTTTTTAAGAGATTTCAAGCAGGCTGAACTGAATTTGAAGATCTTGTGTAATAACAAACAAATGTATCTGAAAGCTCAGCAACTTTCTTTTAATTCATATTGCAGCTCTGTATTTCAGCATCAAGTTATCATCACAGTCAGCATCAGCAATTTAGCAAGTTAGCTCTGAGTTAGTTTTTAGCACTTTGAGCGCTCTGAGCTTCTGATCTCATGTCTCAGCTAACAGCCGCTCTTAGCACCCTTTGAGCGCTTTGAGCTCAACCTTAAATCTTGAGCGGAACATCAAAATTTTGCGATAAAAAAACAGTTATTAAAACAATTGTTTAAACAAGTACACACACAGTGTTATAATAACAGTAAAACTTATAATAAGTAAACTTTTGCTAAAATTCACTTTTCTGCAATAAAAAATCATGATTTGTTGAGTCTGAAAGCACTGTATAAGTGTTGAGTTCTGAATATTTAAAGAACTTCAAGATTTTCATCACTTAAAAATCTACACACTTTAATAACTTTTGCACCTCAACAGATATGAAGAAACTTTCAATGCACAAGTTATAAAGAACAGTATTCTCTATTAATGTTAAACTAAAAGTTTCTTCATAACTGCTGTTGCTGTTAAGTTATATTTAATTCAAGTTAAGTTATATTTAATTCAAGTTTTCAACAGCGAAAAATCTTTCAAAAAAAGTCACATACTTTGAATAACTATTGCGCTTTTATACTTATAATATAACTTTCAGTTTATAAGGTGTAGAGAATAAGCTGTTTAAGAGTTTTCTGATACAAAGTTTCTTTTTATGTGTTGTTGTTATTGAGTTATTCAAAAAGTCATTAAAAATCTGTTTATTAATGTTGTAATTTTCATCACTGAAAGTTTGAAATCAATATAACTTTTTAACAACAACAGTTATAAAAAAACTTCAAGTTATAAAACTGTTTAATGTATGAGCTCATTTACTGCTCAGAGAGTGCTCTGAGCGCATAAAGTACTATTAACTAAAACCTTATTTTTGAGCGGGCTGCCAAGTTGCGGATGAGTCTTCTTTCATTGAGTTAAATCAGGGTGTTCACAGAGGTGAATATATTTGCTGATAATGATTTATCACTTCAACATGTGTTCTGAAGTATTGATTGCTGCACTCTTTGCAAACAATAGTTTCAAAATAGCTGTATGCACTGAGGTCATTGAAGTCAACTTCATCACTGACATTGAGATTTCTGAACTTGATGAACAGGCATCAGCTGAGGTGTATGAAGCTTTCAGTGTCACTGCTTTCATCTCATTACAGAGTTTACTTTTATCTTCTACAGCATCACCTGTCTCTCAGACAGGTTTCAGCACTGTTAACAGACTTGCTTTTACTGTTGAATGAATGAATCAGACCACTGATGCTTTTCAAGAGATCTCATTATATCATCACAACAAGCATCATGTCAATCATTCTGCTTCAGATGTTGAATGAAGTCTGAAATTAATCTTATGAGCTCACAGTAAGGCTAGCTCTTGTGAATTTAATGAGGATTTGTAAGTCATTATTTGTCAATTAATTACTCTGAGTTCTAAAACTCATCTAGGCCAGAATCATCCTCAGATGTCAGTATAAACATTGCAGGAGATGAATATCATTCTGAATTTAATAACAAAGAGCTTTCAAATTCCTCTGAGATAATCACAAGTTAATGATATAATGATGAAGTCAATCAGTACTCAGGCTATGATATCACAGACCTTGATGTTTCACAGATTAATGAATTTAATACCTGAGGTCACTTTTCACAAGTGATTTAACTTTTCACAACTCACATCAGTTGTGATATTGTGAAGAACTGTCCTCTCAGCAGCTCTGATTTGTCATAATGATTCAATGTTTGCCTTTATTCACCTTCACTGCAGGTAATTATAAGGGTTATTTTAATAAAATTCAGAAGCCTCAAGGTGACCTGTTCATTCAACTCAATGATGTTAAATAATCATTGATTGATTGTGCTGCTTGAAGCAAGCCTCAGCAGTGATGATAATACAGAAGTAGATAAATGTACTACAGACATAAATTTTAACATTCTCATTCAATGACTGTACAACTCAATTATAAGCTCATTTTAATTTGATCACTGATTTCATCTGTATCTCCTCTGTGAACTGCGGCATCTACAGCCTTTAGATTCTCATGCACATCATACTTGTGTCTTGCATTCACTCCTTGTTGATTTGTCCTCATGAAGCTTGTTAATCCTCAGATCTGTCTCTCATCTGAAGCTTCATCATCAACCTTAACATTCTTTCTTTGACTTAAAATTTGTTAACAATTCTTCATTTCTATTCTACTTTTTTCTGCAATCTTAAACATCTCTAAAACTTTCCTCCTTAATGTCTTCAATTCAATAAATTCTTACCTTCAAAACTAACCTCTTTAAAGTTAATCTCTGCAACATGTTATCTACTGATCAGTGCAGATCCTTATCTCTTCACATGTATTATATGTGATTGAAAATAAAGTGTGAATCTGACATTGTATAAGCCTCATCTACAATCTTCAACTGAATTCTTTCACTTCAGTTCTGACTGTTTAACTTTCTTTAAGTTTGAATGCTCTCTGCTCTCATCTGACATATTCATTATGACTTAAGTTAACAGAAATGACATCAGTCTTTCTGTACTTAACAGTGCTGAGTCACACAGATTTTAACACCTTTAAGACAACAGTTAAATGAAATGATAACTATGTAGTTCACTGATAACAAGCTGAATTAAAAGACTAAACTGTGAGACTTGAAGCAATGAATGAAAGGGTGTCAGATCTGAAGCAGGTAATTGCTGCATCAGAAATGACTTTTTCTTAATTCCTTCATGTTTAATCTTGTTAAACTTTCAACTTGAGTTTGTTTAAAATAAACTTCATTTGATATCTGTTGTCCCTTGACTGTTAATCTTGAGTTATACTTAAAATTTAAAACCTCATATCAATACTGTGAAGGAAAGAAGTGTGCAGCACAGTTATAAACATTTAAGATATCACTTGCAAATATGCTCATCATGAGCTTTACACTACTACTGTTCTCTGCTACAGCAGTGTCATGAAATAACTTTACTGATAATGCCTGCATGTCAGAAGATATAGTAATATGTTTTACTGAACAGTTTCAAGTATGTGTCAGCAGAGTCTGATCTGTAAAGATGCTCCTTGCACAAGATATCACCTGCAACATCTTCAGTGACAGCTTCACAGGCTCAACTGACAGCTTAATTAAAATTATCATGCACAGTGCAGGTGCTGTTCCTTTCATCATTTTCTCAAAGAGCCTCATCTTCAGCAGCTCACAACTTGTTTTCTTAAGATTCTACTCTGACCTCACCTTCAATTTCACTTCTCAGTCTCTGTGAATCTCCTTTGACTCACTGTGAAATCTCAATAAAGACGTGTGTGAGCTCAATTCAGATGATATGACACAGCTTATTCATGATGATATCTTGCAGATTGCCTTTGAATTCAATGTTGATGAGTACATGATCTTCACTGTAGTTCTTCAGGAATCCACGTGTCTATTGTCAGCTCTCATCATAAACAACAGTGTGAATAATACTGAACTTGTGCAATCACACAATGACGTCAGTTACACTGACAAGGCTTCAATTTTACAAATGATCAAGAATGAGACTGAAGATACTTACTGAAAAGGTGTTGATGATGAAAACAGCCTGCAGCAGCTTGTTGCAAGATATGATGTTTATGATGAATTAAGAGCATATAATTCAGGGGATCTTGAGGTTAATAAAGAGAATTTGAGCTCAACAAGTGTGAGGACCTCAGGCTACATTAGTAATGTGATTAATAAACTTGTTGAGGTGAAAATTGTGCATTAAAAGAGGCCAAATTATTACCTGCATTTCAATGTAATCAACGTAGAGGAAGCTCAATTATAGACTTAATAAATAATTCACATAAAATATTATCAAGTGGCTGTGACTTCAGGATTCACAGTGTTCTCATTAATTAAAAAGTGAGCCTCAAAAGCGTATATACACACATTCATCTCAACATCATGGATAAAATCTGAGTCTGTGAAATCAAGATGTTGAGTGTCCCTCAGATAAAAGCTCATGCATGTTTATTTACTGTATTACTCATTAATATATGTATGCTTCTTGCCATGATGCAGGCTTCTGTTGAAAGTGAGTCTTTTTCAGAGTCATGATCAGGGCCAATTAGTCAATAAAATCACGTTGAAAAGCAGCATTGAGTGAGTTCAGGAAGTAGCAGTCACTTTGTATTTAACTCATCAAATCATGAAAGTTCTAGTTTATTCATGAAGGATGAGTTGATTGATGATGCAACTGTAGTCACTTCATAAAGGTTGAATATTCAGACACAATCAGATCAGAGCTTACTGTCATTAGTATTAATTTGAGGCTTATGCATTCAGAAATAATCTCACTGCCATGAGATCACTTTTCATACAATTATTCAGTGATAACATCAGTCAAGTTCTACAGTTTCTTTTATGTGATACCTGAACCTTATGATAATTTATCTCACTTTTGCAGTCAACCCAAATTGCTACTGCAGGTTTAGGCTTTTTGTGTGATGAATCTCTCAAGCTGAGAGACTGAGCCTGTTTAACTTCATGAGACTGTGATGTTGAAGACATATTCTGAGGCAAGATTATGACTTGAGCAGGATCATAAACACTGCATTAAAGTTCTTTATTAATTAATTATGAACTTCATCTTCTTCTGACTTCTTCAAGGTCTCTGTTCACTTCTGATTGACTGCATTCAACTTCTTCATTTAATAAATCAAACTGAGAACCTTTTAAATAGTTTTTGTACTTAAAATGCTGTGATAGTGTGATCAGGAATTTGAGGGCTTTCATTTTAATGTTAATGATTGTGAAATGTCCTTATCATATCTTATTGAGCAAGTTGTTGAAATTGTATAAGTAAATAGAGGCCAGCTCAATTTATATTAATTTAATTAAATATCACACTAAATAATAATAAATGAATGTGTAGAAAGAAGTTGAGTCTTTTAAGCTGTAAAAACCTATGCAATTTGAGAGCATCTCACTTAAGCTTAAATCATGACATACTCTCATGATGTGACTGCATTTTGTCATCAAAGACTCACTTTCTCATTCCTCTTGCTCACTGAAGATTGCTCTGCACATATGTTTCTTTGAAAGTAAATTGAACGCTATCAAGCAATGAATCAGTGAAATTTAACACAAGTGAGGGCTCAGCCTCATCAGAAGAAAATTTTCAAATATCAAGTTAAAATGTGTGAGTGACAGGGAATTTTGAACAAAAGATCAACAGATAAACAAAAGCATGAACTGAGAACTAAAGTTATCAAAATAGTTTGTTAACAAGAGAATCACAAAAGCAGTAAAGTGTTTCAGCAGAGCACAGATGAGGTAAGAAGATGTTGATGAAGTGATTATAAGATTAATGTTCTTCTCTTTTCAAGCAAAGTGATTAGTGCAACTGCAGAAGCTCAAGAACATTCTCTTTAAAATAAAGATTAAATGATAAAAGTGAGCAGCATTTGATGCAATGCAATAATAACAAAGCAAAAGGTATAAATCTTGAGGTTATATTAACTTCAATTTGTTGTGAATTTACAGCTGAAGCATATCTTAAAACATTTCATAAATGACTCTCTCTCACATTTAACCTGATTCCTGAGCCTTTGAAGTGTTGAGTTTTTTTATCAGTTTCATCATATCAGTCATCTGCTTTGTCAACATGATGTTTTACTCTCTCAGCTGTGTCATCTCATGAATCAATGAGCTTTGCGCTCCTGAATCTTGATTGATGAAAACTTTAATGATAAAGTTTAACTCTTCTGAATCAGTCTCCTTCTGTTCAACAATCTTTATGAGTCTTTTAGGTGAAATGTTTCAAGGATATTTCAACTCTCAGTCATCATAATAAGCTTTTGTATCAGCCTTCATGTTATCTTTCTCACATATGTTTATTAAGTTAAAATAAGTTATCCATGTGTGTTCCTCATTGAGTAAAGTCATGATATTGATAAGTGAATGATGAGACTTGTAATTCTTATCTTTGAGCAATGTTCTGATATGAATTGATTTGCATGCAACATGAATAATTTCTTCATAATTAACAAAGTTCTTTCTACAGTATTTGCGGGCATTCTCTCTGACAATCACTTTTTAATTTCACTTTAAGTAAGCTTCATCAGCTGAAAGCCTGATCTCCTTCTTAGTTCAGACTTCACAGGTCAGTACATCATTGATCATCATTTTTATATAATATCAGTGACCTTTTAACATCTCTTGACATTTTAAGATTAATTTCAGCTTCCTGATCAGGCCTGTTTATTATTTATTAATCATAAATGTCCTTCCTCCTTGCGCTGACTCAGATAAAACTCATGACTCAGGATAACCTTGTTTCTGATTGAAGTTTTTTAAAAAGTTATTAATTTTGTTCATCTTCTGTCTTGCAGCAGTGTCTGCAGGATTCTTTTCTAATAAGTCATGATAAGGTTTTGCTGACTGAAATTTATCAAGGAATATCAGAATATCAATGAAAGTCTTGATTTTATCACTCTCAGAAACAGACTCTGCATCATTCATGTTATGATTCTTGATGATATCATTCAGCTCTTCTAATTTGTCCTTGACCTCAGGTTGAGTTGAATCTTTCATAAAGTTGTTTAAATGTAGCTGAGCTTCTTCATATATCCTCTGAAGAAAGTCCTTTCAGGGAAGAGTGCTCAATGAATCAGTCATCTTAAACTTCATCTTCATAAGATCAACATCTTGTTCACTGATGTCAAGACTCTCATTGTTGAGACTGAGCTTTTTTCTCACTTCTTTGACCTCTATAATGTTACTGATTGTAAGTGCAACTTATCAAGCAGCAACACTCACCAGATGTTTAATGATGCAGCACACTTATGATTGTACACTTCACTGAAATGTTTAATCTTGTTACTCTTGAGATCTGTTAACACAGTCAGCTTATTATAAGCCTTATGAACAGCTTCTTTTGAAGAATCTCTTTTCACTCTGAGGATTTAAGAGTATGCTGTAAGCTTACACTTCAACACTCTTGTCACTGCAAGTGCTTTTTTGCTGTCAGGTATCACTCTATTTTTTTCAATTCTGCTTGACATTATAGTTTAACTCAGTACTGTCTTTGATGTCTTGACAGTCATCTTGTCTTTCATGAGTGCGTCACTTGACTCAGGTGAGTTCATAGTCTTTAAATTAATTAACTTTACTCATTTTAATTCATCTGCTCAAATTCAATCCTCATCTGCTTCAGGTGTTGACTCAGGTGTTAAAATGTCAAGTACATCTTAAACAGTTTTGTTGACCTCAAGGTCTGAGTTAGCACTGACAGTCATCATGATGAATCAGCAAGCTTGATGTGAGTCATGTCAAAAGGTTAAAAATTTTAAATCAGAAGATGTTGAGTCTGTTTAAAGATCAGATCAATTAATCTTGTCTTTCAAATTTCTGTTTTCTCTGAATCATGTGGATACAAGCAGAGTATTTATAGTAGAATTTGAGAGAAGTCAGTCAATGAGCAGAAGTGTCAATTTTAATCAGATTGTGAAGTATTTTAATTCATAAACAACTTCTTGAGAATATATTCATAACAGGTTGTATAAGATTCAAAATAGTAACTGCACTCAGCTTATCAATAAAGAGGATGTCTTTCCTTCACATACAAGTTCAATGCATTATGAATATGAAAACACAAAGGTTTCTGACATTATTGATATTGTGAATTTCTAGAATGTGAGTGGTACAGGTTTGATCAAAACATAATTAATCAACTGTCAATCAGTGAAGTGAAGGAAACACTAAAAATCATTAATATTAAAGTCAATATATCATGAAATTCAACAATCATCAATTCAAGTGTGCAAGTGTCAGTCAGCATCTCAGAAGCATCTTTAAACACTGATTCAATTCTTAATTTCACAAAAGCAGCAGAAATCTTGATTGAATTCAGCAGTCACAGTACAATCACACTCACATTCACTCAATTAATAATTGCAGGATCATCTGGTGGAGCACAGATTCAATCAGTGTTCAACACAGGTAAAGATGAGATCAAATTAACAAACTTCTTGAGGACTGACTTTCAACTGATTAATTCTGCTCTTACAGCAAGTCTATCATGGGATTTGTGACATATAAACAGCAGCCTCAGGGTGACTGATGTTCTGACATCAACAGTGCAAGCCACTCCTTCACAGTTTTCAGGAAAGGCGCTGACAAAGAATGTTTCAAGGGACAACATTAATTTGCTGCTCACTCTTTGCTGCATTATAGGAATCTTCCTCTACAGATAGACATAATTAGATGACAATTCAAATAAAGAACTTGAGCAATTAGACAAAGCCTTAATAAAGCTCAGTTTCTTCACAGCATTAATTAAACATCATCAGCAAGGCACAAACGCCTGTAACAGGTTCAAAGTGCACACAGCATTACACAGTCATTTAAGGTTTCATCATTAATGCAGCTGAGTGTCAACACTGTAATTAAAGTGCGTCAGAACATACCTGCTACAGAACATTCAATAAAACTTTTGCAGTGTCAAAGGAATTTAAACTCAATTCCTCAAATACATAGAAGCAACATGTTTTCCTTTAATTAAATTCATTATCATAAGGACAATCCTTCAAGAATGACATTTTTATTTCAAGAAGAGTTCTTCATCAGAAATTTAAATAACTGATTCCTGTGTTGAGCTCACATATTAGCCTTTCACTGTGGAAAATCCGGAGAATTCATCTTAAAAATCTCATCAACATCACATTTGTCATCTCACTGCAGCTTGTCTCTGGACAGATTACATCATCATGAAAATTAATAATCATATGATTAGTCAGCATCACATTGTCAGAGTGTTACAGCTGACTTACTGATTTACTACAGTATCTTAATAAGAAGCTGAACTTCACTAGAACAACTCACCTCACCTCACAGTCATTTGAAACATCTGATTAACATGCATACAGAAATGTTCACTTCACTGCTGCTGCCTTTAACTCCCCTTCTCACCCCCCTCATATAATCCCTCTCACATAACAGTTAGCTTGTCATCATCATTGTCATTCACTCATTTTTTTTAAGATGTCATTATTGTTGTTGAGTCATCTTCATCTGCTTTTTTATCTTCTTCATCTTCTTCTTGATCTGCTTCTTTGCTCTTCACTCCTCTTCACAGTTTTATTTCTCTGTCTCTTTTTCTGTCTTGTTGACTTGCTTAACTTTCTTTCAGTCTTCCTTCTCAGCTCTCACTCTGATTTGTTTAAGTTTATGAGCAGCTTGAGATGCAAGCTTTCTGCTCATTTTCTTGACTCTGAAGGATTGTCTTATGAAGGGGGGTGACTCCTCAGCTTCATTGTCACTCTCAAAGGAGGAGAATGAGGCAGCAGCAGTAAGATGAAAATCTTTATATGCATATTAATTAGAAGTTCCACATGGCTGAAAAGCAAGCCTGAAAAGCAAGCTGATTAATTAAGTTGATGAGGTGAGATGAGCTGCCTAGCAAAGTTCAGCTTCTCATTAATAAATTGATATGTAAGCCGGCTGAAACACCCTGACAATGTGACGCTGACTAATTATATGATTATTAGTTTTCATGATGATGTAATCTGTCTGAAGACAAGTTGATTTCACTGTCTCAGATTCAAGCTGAGAGATCTATGAGTATGAAGTGTTCAGACAGGACAATATCAGTTAAAGCAGTCATGCAGTATTCAATAATGTCATCTGAAAGACTAAATTCATATTCATCAAACATCAAATGTCATTTATAGTGAAGTTTTCATGACTGATGATCTTCATAACATGAAAGGTTTTAAGATGAAAAAAATTCTTCTACTCTGACTTAATATGATCTTCTCATTTTTTTGCTTGCAACTCTGTTCAGATTTAATATCTGATCACTTTTCAGTCTGTTTTCTCTCTTGTTCTTCTTCATCTTAATCTTCACTCACTTTATTGAAGTCTTTAGGACCTCAGTGCAATGTAGATGAATAATGATTCATTTAACAGCAATCAGTTAATCATATAAATTTATGATGATGCAGTACAGCTCACAATATCATCCTCTGATGCAAGTCATTTAAATCAATCAGTTGACTTGTAGGTATAGTATCTCTTATTTTAATAAATCATGATGTAGATGTCTGCTTGTGTCATCTTTAACAATTCATCAGCTTTCCTAAAAAAGCTGTTACTTCACTTTCAGAACTTCTCTCATATCACTCATTCCTCACTTTGATGACTCATCATGAATTAAATGTGACTTCATCAACTTCTGCACTGAACTTGAATTTATTAAACCTGACAGAGTGTAAGAGTTTCTGTCATCATGCTTCATACAAGAGCACATAATGAAGGTTGCATTTAAAATTAAATGCCTTGTTCAGTGATGCTGCTCTGATTAATCTTTCAAATTTAAAAGTGAGCTATGATTAGGTCTGCTGATCAACAAGCTTAATCATCAAGATTTCAGAACTGAATGTCTTCAGATTTAAATTTAAATTCTTGTCTGTAAAAAGCACAAATCACTGCCTGTTGCTTCCTTGATTTTTAATGATCACTTTTGTCATCACCTCAATGTTTTTAAACATGAATTTCACTCAACTTTATGCAACTGTCATAGGTGTCATCTTCAGTTTTTGTATAATCATGCGCATTGCACTCTTTAGTTCATTGTTTTTCACACACATGAGTTTAACTACAGCTTGACACTCTGACTCTGCAGCATCATCATTTCTTTGAACTCTGAACTTGCACTTAAAGTATTCTCTCATCTTTTGTATTTGATTGTTAATTTATTCTGAAGCATGTTCTGAGTATCTATTGTTGAAGAGATGAGCAATTGTGTGAGATCTTATCACTCATTTAAAAGATGTCTTGCTACTTTAATTATCATCTGAGCTTCATCAGTGACATCTTAAGTCTCTTCTTATTCACCTATCACTGTATCCTTGATTTGACTGAAATCATGTCTGTTTTTCTAAGCTTACTTCAAGTCATTATTAACATAACTATGTAATTGATTTAAAGCTGATCAGCACTTTCAGTCATCTGTTTAAGTGCTTGATAAGTCTGCAGTTTTTTTATCTTCATTAACATTACTGTTCTTCAGTTGTTACATCTGTTTTAATTATCTGAGTAAGAACTCTTCTGTTGCAGTCATCAAGCTGCAGCCTTGACTGCTGATTATGTTATGCAGAAGCATACTGCCTCAGGTCTGAAGATGCTCAGCTTTTATGTGTATGTCTCAACCCTGCATGTTCTCTGTCTCAAACAAGATGATATTACCTACTACAAGCAGTTGCAGAGAAGATTGATACATGAATACATTAATGATGAGAGTGTGTCAAATTAATTTATGCATACAGTTATAAATTCTTCATGAGCTGTCAGACTTTTCCTGACTGATGACATTTCAAATGTGAAGCTTTAAGAGGTCATTTGAGGAGCTGAACAACTTAATGTTTCTCACACAAGTTCAGTACTACCTTGCAAGAGCATACAAAGTGAACTTTAAAATCTTCATTCCTTGAATATTTTCATTTATGAATACTTAGAAAACATCCTTCACATTGTCATCTCTAAAGTCAATAACTCAATAGCTGCATAAGTCAGATTCAGCTTGTGTTCACTCTCTCAATCTTTCATACATGCCACAGTCAAAGCAGTCAAAGTGAATACATGATAATTCATGAGTCTACTTTACTAAAGAAAGCTGATCAGCTCAGAAAGTCATGCAACACTGATCTTGCATTAATCATTCACAAGAACAGCAGACATTACATAGATAAAAAATCCTGATCATCACTTATAAAAGAAATGATATGTTGTAGTAATGAACAATGAAGAAGATGTGCAAGAGCATCATATCATCAAAATCATGAAGAAGATATTAAGTCTGCAGTTAAATTATCATTGCTACTCAAAGCAGCTTCAAGAAAGCAGTAGAGAACATGTTTCACAGATGTGCATGTAATTATTGAAGTCATATTTTTAAAGATGATCCTGATCAAGGCTTGAGTGTGACTTCATTTTTAACACGCACTAAGCATCTTCACAAATCAATGACTTCATCAGCTTAAATCTTCAGCCTCATTTCTCAAGTGCATCACAAGGACAGTGAAAAATGAATGCTCTTTTCTAGCATAAAAAACAAAAGACAGCCAGAATTGAGGAGGAGATGAGAATCATTATTAATGAAACAGCAGAGATGTGATCTGCATTGAGGCAGAGATCAAAATTGAAGTTTTAAAGATATAAAAAAGGAATTCTGATGTGTCTCTTGATTGAAGTATTTTAACTTAATCATTGTCTATTTATAAACAGCTTTAAAACACCAAGCATGACTTCTACTGAGTTAAAACTTAAAACTCATTCAACACGGCTCACTCCCGCTTTTTAAAGATTGAAGTCAGTCTCAGCATAAAATCAATCAGGTGCATAACAACTTGTGATGTTAATGACAGTTCTTGAATGATATTTCAGAGCAATCAAGACAAAGAACTCACATGTGTAAGAGTGATGTATCATCAAGGGCAGGTTAAACAGCGTGAAAATTACAAAAAACATTCAATCTTCAATTCAAATTATATGACAGGTTTAAATATTAAAGAGTATGTTCTGAAAGTACAAGCATTATATTTAAAGCAGCTTGCTGTTGAAGAGAATCATGTGAAAAGAGTTGTGAAAATTTCTGACTCAGAGATCATAAAATTGAATGAGAACAAAGAAGAAGTTAAAAAGATGATAAAAACATTATAATATTAAAAGTGAGCCTGAAAGAGAGGTTGTACTTATATTTATCAGAGTGATAATTTCTTCATTTAGCATTGTGAAAATCAATGTTTGCAAAGCAATTACTCAGCTCAGTTGTGCACTGAATTTCAAGAAGTGTAGAACAAGTGATGTTGTCTTAAGTATTCAAGTGTAAAAACTTGTGATGCAGGCAGATAATTATGATTAATAGAAATGATCTTTAAACATGATTCTCATTTGAGACAGCACCTGTCATGTGATCAGAAGATTAAGTGATGATTAAATTTATTCACATAAAAAGCATCTCATGAAAAGATTTTATGAATAATACTGTTTTAGTATTCATGATAAGTGTCTTTATGCATGATCTTCTGAAATAATTACTGAACAGATTTCTTCTATTTAACTTCATCATGACAAGATGAGTCATATCAGCCCTCTCATAAATAATACAATGTGACAATAGAAACCTGACAGTCAAATAAGTAATAAAACAGGCACTGTCAAGTAGATGTGTCAATCATCAGAGATCAAGAAGAGGGTCAGCTGAGGGAAAAAAAAGAGTGTGAGAGAAGCTTCTCAAATCTGAGAATTAACAAGATTATGTTAACAGAAAGTTCATTCATGAATGTCATCAAGAAGAACATAAAGTTGCAGAAGATTATGAATTTCATCATTAATTACTTATAAAGGCTGTCACAACTCTGTTGATATTAAATGATTAAAGTTTTCTATCAAGAGCACTGACAACTTGCACAGTCATCAAGAATTAAGACATGCTCAAACACAACATAAAATGAAAGCACAAGCCTAACATGATCTGAAACTCAATCATAGCATAAGATTATATGTACTTGATTCACTGTAATCAGATTTAAATTGTGATATCATGTTTCCTTACTCATCACTCTTCAACAAACATCATGATAATCATTAAAACAAATCATCACTCATCTCTGTAGAACCTGCATGAGGAAAGTTAAGTGAATGATATTAACAAGAGGAGGTCTTCTTTTCATCACTCATTCTTAAGAAACACATGCTTTGAAGGTTAAAGATGTCATCATTAAAAGAGACTTTTAACTCATCAGTGTCAACTTCTGAGCAGAAGCAGATGTAGTATCTGAAAGAAAATTAACAACAGTAAAAGATCAGCAGGGCAGATCATTTATGCTGATAAGTTCATTACTTTTGCTGTGTTTTTTTATTAATTGCATCATGATGTTCTTTAAGACCTGTATGTCTGAATGATTTTATTTATCTTTCAGTGATGTGACATCAGCAATTTAGCAAGTTAGCTCTGAGTTAGTTTTTAGCACTTTGAGCGCTCTGAGCTTCTGATCTCATGTCTCAGCTAACAGCCGCTCTTAGCACCCTTTGAGTGCTTTGAGCTCAACCTTAAATCTTGAGCGGAACATCAAAATTTTGTGATAAAAAAACAGTTATTAAAACAATTGTTTAAACAAGTACACACACAGTGTTATAATAACAGTAAAACTTATAATAAGTAAACTTTTGCTAAAATTCACTTTTCTGCAATAAAAAATCATGATTTGTTGAGTCTGAAAGCACTGTATAAGTGTTGAGTTCTGAATATTTAAAGAACTTCAAGATTTTCATCACTTAAAAATTTACACACTTTAATAACTTTTGCAACTCAACAGATATGAAGAAACTTTCAATGCATAAATTATAAAAAACAGTATTATCTATTAATGTTAAATTAAAAGTTTCTTCATAACTGCAGTTGTTGTTAAGTTATATTTAATTCAAGTCTTCAATAGTGAAAAATCTTTCAAAAAAAGTCACATACTTTGAATAACTATTGCGCTTTTATACTTATAATATAACTTTCAGGTTATAAGTTGTAGAGAATAAGCTGTTTAAGAGTTTTCTGATACAAAGTTTCTTTTTATGTGTTGTTGTTGTTGAGTTATTCAAAAAGGCATTAAAAGTCTGTTTATTAATGTTGTGATTTTCACCACTGAAAGTTTAAAATCAATGTAACTTTTTAACAACAACAGTTATAAAAAAACTTTAAGTTATAAAACTGTTAAATAGCTTCTTCTCTACAACTTATAAACTAAAAGCTATATCATAAGTATAAAAGCGCAATAGTTATTCAATATGCTAATATACTTATAATTAGTTAAAAGTTTTTTAATTCATAACCATTGCAAATTAAAACTTATGAAGAAATCATTAGTTTGTAAAGTGTACAGAATAAAAAGATTTAAAACTTTTCAATAAAAAGTTTCTTATTATTCATGAAGGTATAATAGCCTGTTATTTAAAGTGTAAGATTTGTATAAGCTCATTTACTGCTCAGAGAGTGCTCTGAGCGCATAAAGTACTATTAACTAAAACCTTATTTTTAAGCAGGTTGTGATTTAATTCTCATTCAGATACTGAGGTGCTGTCATAATCTGAAGAAGAGACATCATCATGTACTCTGAAATTACATGCAAGGCATTTCTGAAGTTAAATATCTCAACACAGTTTACAAAACAACTGCCTTGTATCTGATGAAGCACAGAAAGTGTGACATCAGCACTTAAACTCAGAAGCTTCTTAATCATCATCAGTTTAAAGACTGAACATCTTCTTTCAGTCACAGTGACAAGCTCACTCAGCTCAAGTTGATAATTTTTGTTATAAGTCTCTCATGGGGATCTGTCTTTTACTCTCAGAGGTGACACATCTGACTGAACTTCAAGCCTTAATAAAGCAGATGCATCATGAGAGTCATTGAGAGAAAATATGTTAAGCAATTCATTTGCAGGAACTGTATTAATCTGAAGATTTAATTAAGCATGCTTTAAAGCAGAGGTTGTAAGCTTCTGAAACTTAAATTCAACAGCTTGATGTGTGTTGTTCATGATAAAATGTTTTCATTTCCTCTGCAATTTGTCAGCAACATTCTTCTTGAAGATTAAAGCATGACAAGAATCATCTGCAGGTGAGGTCTCAGTATCATCAGATGATGATAAGTCATTTATAAAAAATGAATGAGGTCCTTTCTTGTTCAGGCAGCTTAATTGAGTGACATTAAAATTTCAGTTCATTTGTGCTTTCACCTGAGGTGATTACTCTGACTCTAAGGAATAAAATATGAAAGGCTGATAATAAAAACAATTGTGAGAATTAAAGGCTACATGACATGTTGAGAGCACTTTTTTAAGTCATACGCACAGAAGTTACAGGAAAGTGAAAGAACATTGTTCTCATCTTTTTATTTAAAGAATGAAGAGGGGCTCTTGAAGTGACATTCATAATTAATGCACATTGAGTGTCATTCATACCTGATGCACATTTAATTAATCACAGGACAGTCTTGTTCTGAATTAATAATGACTGTTTCTCAGCCTCCTCACTCAAGCAGCAATTCACATTTCATCACAAGATGAATGATACAAGTGATGCTGCTCATTCACTGAAATTCTTAATATGCAACAGATTCAGGTAAAGCATCAAGAGGTGACATTTAAAGTGAAGAGATGCATCAAGTTCAAAGAGACTGCACACATCAAGCTTGAGTATTTGAATTTTCACAGCAATGAACCTCAGGAGAACATGAAGAGGTTAAAATTATATTTTCAACATGAAGAGTGTTATCAGCTTAAGCATCAGTATCATGTGCCTGCTGTCATTGACTCACAACTCTTGAATCTTGCTGTTCAATCTTTCAACACCTCTCATGAAGTGTTGCTGAGCAACATGCAAGATTAATGATTTAAATTATATTTTTCATCTGATGTCTGACTTCATTGTCTACAGGGTTGTGATTAACTTTAAGCAAGTTGAGAGTTTCTTTCACCTGAGGACAGATGATGAATGATGAATCTTTACTTAAACAGTACAGTGATCTGATCTCTTCACTGTCATCACTTTCACTGACATCAGTGTCAGATTTAAATGAAAAATTAAAGAGATCTCTTCTTGAAGCTTTCTTCAATGAGGAGCAACTTTCTGTTGAGTGAGTTTATTACAAAATTCATCAGTATGATCTGCAAGAGGATTCAGTCACTGAGGGCTGTTGATGAGCATGTTTGATTAAAAATAAACAAGATGAGCTGAGGAAACTCCTTCATCATGACAGATATCAAGCAGTCTTTAATGCACTTCAAGACATCACAGGCTTGTGAGATGAGATGAGAAGCAGAATGCTTAAAAAGATGATGAACTCATAATGTGAGAAGATAAGTTGATCATTCTTGCACAATGAATGTGTCAACATAATTATTCATAAGGAAATCCTTCATTACCTTGAACATATCTGAGTGTTCTGATTCAGTTTGCTCAGTAATGACTGACAGGTGATGTGAAAGGTAGATTATATCACTGTGAAAGCACTGAAGAGCAAAGTACTTGAGGCATCAGTGTTAAACTTCACATCACTGTATCATCAAATGCAGAAGGATGAACTGTTCAGTGTTTTTAATGAGTGAAAATGCAACACAGTTTAAAACATCTTGCAATTTGTTGATGACCTTATCTCGTCTCTCCTCATGTTTTTTAATGATTTCAAATCTCTTTAAGTGTGAAGCAGGTGTGTCAAGATGCTGAAAATAATTTCTCTTCAGAAGACAGTGTTCACAGTGCTTAAGCAAAGCTTCAATGAAATCAATCAGCAGATGAACAGCTGTGTCATTCAGAAAACTGAATTCATCTTCACTGTTAAGCTGAGGAACATGATTGATCCTGTAAATTTAAATTATCAGCAATTGTTCCTTTATATCATGCATCATCATCATGAGATGATCCCTGAATCCACAAAGATAAAGCTTAAAGGGAAAAAGAAGATGACTGAGGACATTAAGATGTTAAAGAAGATAAACAAGCTTACATGATATTAATTTATCACCTTGACTGACTGACTAAAGTTCATGTCTGAGGGGATCAGAGAATTGAGAGTTATGAACTTTAACATTGTTGAGGTTAAGTCTGAATGATCAAAACTCTCTTTTGTCATCATCAGGCCTGATGAGTCTCTTAAGTGAAGAAGTGAATGTTCATATGATCTGACTTATAAGCAAAGTCAGGGGTATCTCTTTCTGAATGATGTGCATAATATAAATAAGAGCTGAGGTCATGACATCACATCTTTCTTTATGAGGAGGTCAGTTTACCTGACTTTTTTTAATCACTTATCATTTCATGAACAGTCAATCATGTCAAACCTCTCAACTGAAGCAGCAGACTGACCTCAACAAGAGACAGGTCATCAATAAATAAGTGCATAAAACATCAATTAAGAAGAGGCAGGCTCAGAATGCACAGATCATCAGAAGTCAGGTTAAGAAAACAGCATTCAAGAGACACACTTATTGCCTGAGGATACAATCCTGATGCAGGATCATTCACTCAATCAGAAGCTTCATTATAAAGAGAATGTTGAAAAACTGTGAACAAATGACAACCTCAGTGAGTGAGGTTTTAAGGTGCTGTTGATCATTTCATCAAGTCATTACTCAATTAAGAATGAAGACTTGCAGATGAGTCCTTTAAATCAACTGTGAATATTTCATAAGATGACATTTTCACAGGAAGAAGTTCCCCTTGAGAAATCCTCTGACAATATCAAAATTCTGATCAAGTTCATCCTCTGTGATGAGGATAATTAAATGAAGATGAAATTAATTAATTCTTCTGACCCCTCTCTGATCAAGTGCGTGGTTGAAAAGCACACAAGTGAAAGGTGATTTCTGTTTAATATAAATTTACAGTTTATAACACCTTTTGAATGCTTTGAAGCTGTTGTCACTGATGACACAAATGTGATACTCTTGATTCTGAAAGGAAATATTAATATTAACTGTGAGCTCTTGATATCTGCTTTGAAACTGAGTAGTAATGCTGAGAACATGAGGAAAAACACACTGAAGAGAGTCATCATTGATGATATTTCTGAGCAAGATCATGTATGAAAGAAGTATCTCATTTCAAGTTGAAGAATTGATGTTAAAGTGATCTACATTGTTTGATACAGTCTCATTGTTTTTGCTGGCAGATGATGCAGCTTTACATTTAATCATATTACTTTTTCTGTTTGTATAAGCACTGTCCTTTGCTCAATTCAGCCCCTTAACTACTGAGGTTGTGCATAGTTGTTAGATTGTTTAATATCATTTTTTCAACACATCTTCACACAAGATGCTGAATGTTGAATGAATTCATTACTAGAATTGATTTTAAGTCTGAAAATGAATTACAATGAGGGAGGACTTCCTCTTGAAGTCATTTATATTAAGCACTGTTCCCCTCATTTAAAGGTTTGTATTCAAGTCTGTTCATTTGAGAGTTTATCTTTAATGATCAGGTTCTGTCCTCTCTCTTTATTTGAAGACTTTTCTCTTTGTATTCAGGTCTGTTCCTTCATTTTAAAGCTTATCTCTTTGTATTCAGGTCTGTTCCTTCATTTGAGAGCTTATCTTTAATGATCAGGTTCTGTTTTCTTCCTTTAATCTGTTCCTCTGTTCTGAAGCTTATTTAACAGTCTGATTCTGTTTCCTCATTTGAAGGCTTATTCTTTTGTATTCAAGTTTGTCTTTAATGATCAGGTTCTGTTCCTCTCTCATAATCTTCATTTGACACCTTATTTCTTCATATTCATTTATTTAAAGTTTATCTTTAATGATCAGGTTTTGTCTCCTTTTAAAAAGCTTTTCCTTTAACAGTCAGAGTTCTGTTCACTCATTCACTTGATAATCATTGTTTACATGAGCGTGTGATTATTGCAGCAATGGCAGGGATAGCAGTTGAAAGCAAGAGAAGATTATATGAGCTCATTGAAATTTAAACATAAATTATTATTTCATGACTGATATTTCAGTTTCAACAAGCTTACTCTCTCATTTAAATAGCCTCACACAAGCCTTCACAGATCATCTTAAATTTCTTTAAAAGTGAATACTGCAACATTAATCAATGATTTATGAAAGCGTGAGTGAGTCTTACCTGTGATGAGCATCTTTTCACCCTTTTTCCCTGCTTTTGACTCATCAGATTTAAGCTTCACTGAGGTGTCTTGTTCAGTCTGTATCAGTTCTCCTTTCATTAAAGTTTTAATATTTCAGTCAGCTTCTTCTCTTAATTCTGATTTTAATCTTGATTTATTCTCTTTTTCTATTGATGTGCTTGAAGAATGCTTTTCAGTTACTTCTACCTGTAATAGATCTGCTAAATTAATTAAGTTGAGGTGAATGAAGACCTGCTGATGTTGACCTGTGTTCAGTGAATCATGATTGACACATTCAGAGGTATAGTAGATAGAAATGCATAGTATCTGAAAAAAAGTCAGTGAAACCAACTGAAAACTTTGAGCAGGACAGATTAATGTAGTCATCATTTAAAATGTCTTTCTTTAAAGCTTGATTCAGTAAATTCTGCACTGAAGCTTCATCCTCTCCCTGTGTTAACTGTTAATTGACATGCAGACTGTTTTTCACTTACCTAGGTTTTGAAGCTGTCAGATCAAGTGAATACAACATGTATAAACTTCAAAGTTGTTGTAGTCATGAATGAGCTCTTGAAGATACAGCAATTGTGTGATGATTCTCAGTCTTAAAGCTATCAGAAGAATCATTCTGAACTTTATTAAAAATGTGTTAAACTCATGTGACTCACTGAACAACATCAGATGAAGATCAGCTAATGCAGGTTCATTATCAGATTTCATGTTCTGCAGAAACTTTGAAGTGAGTTCTTTCTGTAATCTGATGAGAAGCTTTAATGTCATCTGCTCTCCTTCTACACAAGACACAACCGTGAATGAATGACTTTGCAGGAAGAATCAAAAACTGATTAATGAAATTCATGAATTAATGTACTGCTCAGCTTTGACATTTAATCTTGAATAAACAGTCATGATGATTTTTATTTCACCTCTCACCTGAGTCAT
Organism: Umbilicaria muhlenbergii; assembly: GCA_000611775.1. Lineage (NCBI taxonomy): Eukaryota > Fungi > Ascomycota > Lecanoromycetes > Umbilicariales > Umbilicariaceae > Umbilicaria > Umbilicaria muhlenbergii. The sequence continues at coordinate 1,328,192 of KK106984.1, forward strand.
CAGGGCTCAGGGGACGCCTCATTGAAAACTGATGTTGTGATGCAGAACACTGCAGAACTGAAGGACAGAGATGATGTTAAAAGTTTTCATGAAGACATAAACACATATTCAAGTCAACAATGATTGTGAACTCAGGTGTCAGCACAGAGCATATGCACATAAAAAGATCAACATGTGATGAACATGAAGAAAGAATTCATATGAGAGCTTGCAGAAAAGTGAGAGGAAAAGTAACATTAACAAGTTAAGAGAAGATCCTCCCTGTGAACATATAAGTTATCAGATTTAATGAATGTAAGTAAGGTTCATGTGACTTATCATGACAGCATACAAATTCCTACGCATGTGAAGTGAGTAAGATGATTTGTCATGTATTGCAACAAGTGCTTGAATAAAACTTAAAATTAATGACATTCAACCTGTCATGTGATGAAAGTGACAGTAAATAAACAAGGAAACTCTGAGAACATCTGTCACAAAGCTTAAATGAAGATTAAAAAAAAGTGACATCATATTAATCATTAAAAGTGTTCCTGCTCAGACCTCAACCTCTTTGAAAGAAGTGACGTGAAAGATCATGTAGAAGACAGTGATCATAAAATAAATCAACTGAACAAGAACATCAGCATGACTTCATGATCTTATCAGATGATGATGTCAGATGAAGTATGAATAAGTGAGATGTTTAACAGCAAGAATGATGAGAGCATGAAAGACACATTTTATGAAAGAAAGACTCTTGAGAATCATTAACATGATGAGAATGTCACATGTGACAATCACATAAAGTATAATGACATTCATGATGAGGAGGCATAATGAAAATGAGCATCAAAAGAAGTGAGTTAACTTATGTAAATGAAAATCAAATCAAAGCGCAAGAAACAATTATGCATCATGTGAAAACAAGCATGCTGCATGCTGTTCAGAGATGATGCAAGTAGATGACATGTGATCAAGGGTGTTAAATTGAAGGAGAAAAAAGAATTTGCAACATCAGAAAATGATTCAAGCATTTAAAGATGACTGTTGAAATAAACTTTACAGGACAAAACTATATATAGTTTTCAGAGTGAATGAAGATCAACTGATTATTGATTTGTCTCTCTCATTACATGATTTTCATTAACATGCATTCTGTAGCCTCATGACACCTGCTTTAGCTGTTGATCATAGAATGCTGAACATTTGTAGAATTGTCTCTCAAATGTGTCTACAACCTCACCTACAGCTATCAAGCATATCAGGAGTAAATGAGCATAGAAGACAGCAGAGAAAAGATGTTGCAGTAAAAGTTACAGTGAGACATGAACACAGTAATAGATATGACAAGTTGATATCATTAAAGCCCTTTAAATGTAGTGCCTCAGGGCAGAATAAATTATTACTTCACTAAATGAGTCCTGTGAGCTGTAAGAAGACTGACAAGTTCACTTGTCTCTTGAGATGTGATCTTGATCCTTGTCAGATTGAACTCAGGCTGTGAATTAAAATTACTCTTGATAGCTGTGTTCTTCAGGTGTAGCACTTTTTCTTCAGTGATTAACATGATGTGTCATTTCTTAAATCATTAAAAGATGCTGCTTTTTGTACAGCCTTCATCAGCATCACTTCTGAGACAGATGATATTGTGACTGCATATTCACTCCTCATTGTCTGTCAAGGATTCAAGGCTCTGAAGTGAATACATCTTAAATTTCTAGATTCTCAGTCAGTCTTTAACCCTTCATCTGCTCCTTTAATTCTTGAGCATCTCATTCATGTTCACAAGACTGTTTTTACTCTGTCATGTGTTCTCTTCATGTGAGTGATCTTGTCATTTGATGAGGTACTGATTAAGCTGAGAGGCATCTAAGATCTGAAGGACTTCAGGACTATATTACATAAATATCAGTTTCTTTGACATCATCATGAACTTTTAATAGCCCCTTGCAATTTTATCTGTTAATGTAGAACTGCTTAACTTTCTCTGATATTCATTTGCTCTTATGTGAAGTTGTAACAGCAGATGACATTTATTCTAAGCTCATAGATGATGTGAATGTTAATGCATTCAGCCTCTTTTTCTGCTGACTTTGAGACTGGACAACATTGGTAAGTGATGATAATGAATTTGTATCATCAGCACACTGTTTTGTTGATGATCATGTGAGGCAAGATGTTTTCTTTCTAGCAGCTTTGAAAATCCTTGATGAGTGAATGAGATGAAGAAAGGTGCTTGCTGAGTCAGGTGACAGTGTCTTTCTCTTGAGTTTAAATTTTCATTCACTTCTGCGCAGGGCAACATTCAGAGTTGAGGGTAACATTTTTATATTAAGCTCTGAATTCAGACTACCTGTCTGCTCTCTGAGTGATGATAATGCAAAGTGAGAAAAGCTCTCCTCTTGATAAGGGTGAAGCCTTTTCTTCTGAGTAACTTTAAAAACCTTTGATGAATGAACTGAATCAAGAACTGACTCTGCTGTCATTTGTTTGCATTTGTTACAGATCATTGACTGCCTCCTGAAAACTCTTTGAACATAAAGAACTCAGCAATTTGATCTGATCATGATATTAATTTCAACATCTCAGCTTGATCTTGATGATGATGATTGCTGCTCTTGCTCTTCTGATTGACATCTGCGCACTCAGAAGTGATCATCAAGAGTTGCTGATTGATTCACTTCAGGATGATTTTATGCCGCCTTAAATTTATTATAACACATCATAATTTACTTTGAGCGCTTAGAACTTCTCCTCTGAGTTGAATTGTTTTCTTTTAAATTCTTACATCATTCAAGTGCTTCTCTGCTGGTTTAACTTCTTTCTGAGTCAGCTCAATTAAGGCAGACCTTTCAGTTGTGTCTCTGAAGTCATTCAACTCTGCTGTCTTCAGTTGTTGTTTCAGTGTTCTGAAACCCCCCCCCTCAGGGGGCTCCCCGGGGAGCCCCTCAGGCACTAGTACTGATGAGGTAAAGTGTGTGTGATGACTGAGGGGGGGGGGTGTGAATTTCTAGATAGTAGCAATATTAGAACCAATATTGTAGCAATGAAGAAGCAGTTATAGAACTCACATTTGTTTTAATAAAGTCATGATTTGAGCACTTCACTGACCTCAACAATGTTCTCCTTCAGTTGATTTCATCAATCTGTTATTAGTAGCTTTGTACTACTGAATACCCTTTCACACTCAGCGGACATGACTGGAATAGAGCAGGTATCATAAGTCATTTGATTAAGATCAGGATAAAGACTCTCCTGTGACTGCTAATACTTCAGAAGGTTTTTGATATCTGAAATGAAGTTATCTTGAAGGTAGATTTTCAGAGAATCAGGCTTCTCTATGATTTGATTGTCAGGCATGATAATAAACTGATTAAATTCATCTGAATCTGACTCATTAAAAGTCATATTGATGTCATCTGAAGAGGAAAGGTTTCATCCTTTGTACTCTGACAGTCATAGTGAGTTTAGAATCTCTTTTTCATGTTGAATTCACTTCAGTTTCTCCTTTCAGCTGCTTTCAAACCATGCTCACTTTAGTCTAGGGTTTGTGACACAGGCAGTGTAGTAGATAAGTGACTTATCAAGCTGAGAGTAATATTCATTGATCTTCATTCATGCATTGATAATGCATACCTTTAGATGTTGATTTTCAGGCGTACATAAATCAACATTGTTGATTAAGATGTTGTATGACAGCTTCTTCTCCTTCAGCTTTGTCATTAGAAACTTCAGAGAGGTTAAATACTCTCATACACAGCCTTTTTCTCCCTTTGAACCATACCCTTTCATGTGAATTATCAAAGTCTCAAACGGCTTCAAAATCTTCAGTGTTTCAACCAATAGAAGTCAGTCTTCTGAAGTAAGAACATCATGCTTTAAAGCTCTTTCTTGCTCTCTGTTCAGTCTGGTACCATGACTGCTAGTGGAGTTTTGAATAAGGAAATAATCAACAACATTTTTAAGCTGTATGATTCACTGAATCATTCAATAGAGAGAATTCCACCTGGTTGCATTATCAGTCACTAGTTGAAGGTTTTGAAAGTTGTTCAGGGTGAGTGTATTCAGCTTAAGAAGGTCCTCAAATGCCTCTCTTCTTTGAGGCGTACAACATATAAAAGTGACAATGTTGTGAAGCTTTTCAACTGCTCCCCTTTTTTATCATAATTGCAATTCTTTAACGTCATCCTCAAGAGTTTGATGAAGAGTAATTTTAACCTCAAAAGCCTCTGTCTCCTGATTAAATAAGAAGGCTTTAACTCCCAGATTAAGCACATGTTCAAGACAGCATAAATGACAGTGAATAAAGCTAAGATCTGAATGAAGCCTGTGCAAGACAATCTTCACACATGTGTCATTGAAAGAGGTGTTATTCAGAACAAAATAATCAATCTTATTCACAATATCATACTTCATAATGATTTTTATAATCAGTTGAGTCATGTTTTCACCTGAGTGTGGCTCATAAAGCTGTTGAAGATCAATTAAAACTGTGTGATTCTTGCTTAAATTATTCATGTAGTGAGTCACAATTTCAAGCATGATCAAAGCATTAGGAGAAGTTCATAAATCAAATGAAAAATGTATAAAACTCTTGTTGATGTGTAATGACCTCTTGATCTCTGCCTTCTTGATCTGAAATTCTCTCATAATTCACCCCCTTATTGTATCTTCATTCAGAGGCAACATACTGGCATTTAAGGTAAATATTGTGAATATGAAGTTTCAAAAGAAGGTGTTTTAAACAATTGAGAAAAGTATATGCATACAGACAATTCAGTGAATTAAGGTTGTATGAAAGGCATCATAATTGACATGAGAAATCAGATTACTAAAAGCACTTCCTTGCTGTTGCTGCTTCAGGACTGAGGTTGTATTTGATTAATCACTTTTTATAACATGATGTTTGTTTTTAAGATGTTCTTCAATGTGATTTGTTCCTTTCTTGATGAATGTGATCTTACAGAGACTGCAAAGTCAGAATTTCTGCTTATCTTCAGCTGCAATCAGCTCTGTATCATGCTTTCATATTCATGATGTATTTGAACTTCTGATTGAGCTGATGAGAGCAGTTGCTTTGATGTATGAAACTCCCTGTACAGTAATTCAGTCACTAGGAGTCAGAGAGTCTAAAAGAGAAGAATTAAGATCAGCAGTGTTAATATTAATTAAGAGCAGTGAGCTGAGTTCACTGATGATGTCACTGAAACTCATGTTGAAGGTTGAGGCTTGATTTTTTATAAATTCATTCAATTTTTGTTGATTTTTGTCTATCTACAATTATGTCTGCCTTATTCACTTTTTCAACCTCCCTCAGCAATCTTCATTAAAGTCTTAACATTAAGAGCCCCTTCAGGGGCCCCTCAAAACAAGTCAGAGACAGAAAGAGGTTGGCAAATCTTCTCTCCCCTCAAGGGTTTTAAAAGGAGGGTTTCAGAACACTGTGTTATTCTGTCAGCTTCATCTCTTATTTCATTAATTTCATCTCATCATCTGCCTCTTTCTTCTGCTGATCATTTTGAAGAGCTCAGCTGATATCATTAAATTTATATTCTTCTTTAAATTCAGCTGCTTCTGCCTCACTCAATTTTGTCTGTGCTGATTTCAGCTCTTTTTAAGCTTGCTTAAACTTCTTCTCTAACAGCTCTAGTTTTTAATAATGATAAAATTAATATTCTCTTCAGTTATTCAGCCTGCTCTGCTGATTTCACTCTTAATGCAGTTTGACATCTCCTTGACAGATCAACCTCAGCAGGATGTCTTAATTATGATTGATTAACTTTGATCAGATCATTAAAGCACAATTGAAATCTTAAGCAACACATGATGTTATGTGTTTTGAAGATATGATTCTCCCTGAATCACAAAGATATGTAAGATTACTTTATCTTCAATGCACATTATGCTGCAAGTATACAACAGCAGAATCTGAGACATCATATGACTTAAAACACACTTCTTGCACAGCTGCACAACATGGAAAACAATGAAGAAAAGAACAAGATGTGAAGAAGTATAATGCTGAAGACTTAATTTGAAGATCCTCACAGTTATTTTAAAAAGATGAGGCAGGACCTTGAACTGCAGCTAATATTAAAATCACTTTGATCAGAGGCTGAGAGGACAAGCACAGAATTTCAGCTCAATCTGATCATGAGTGAATCTTGAAGACCAGGAAAAGAAAGAGGTTAAGCAACATGAAAGAAGTTTTAAGATTTGTGATGAGTGATAATAAAGAGAATGAACCTCATACATCTTTTAAAAGAAGATATGAGCTACTTACACCTTCAATGATGATGAGAACATCTATTCAAGTCATCTGCAGTCATCAGATTCTCAAGCGCAAACCTCAAGTGACTCAGTTGATTACATCAGAACTATTTAATTACAATTATCAGTTTCTACCACCAAATCTTGAATTTTGATTTTGAGACAACAATAGTCATGATCTTAATACAGTGAAAGGATTTTAAGCAGCTGCTTTTGTTAAGTGTCATAAAAGCATTCCTTCACCTCTTAATGAATATGATCAAGTATTCTGAGAAGAGCTCAACTGTTGAAGAGATTGTGAAGTCATCAGAACTTGAAGATAAGATAAATGCAAAAATACTGATCATTCACACTGTCACTCTTGTGAAGTCATTCACTGCGGCTGCAGAGGTGGCGCTGAACTGAATCAGGATTAATGATGACAGCATAATTATGATCACAGTCCTCATCATCTTTTGCACTTTGAGTGAGGTTGATGAAGGCATCTTCACCTTCACAGCCTCATGCGCAATTTTCAGAGGATCTATCAGTTGTAAATGTCAATTTGGCGTAAGTGAGGCCCTCATAGAAATAGAAAGTCAACACAAAACTTCAGACTGTATCACTCAAGTTAAATCAGGCAAAAGGCAATCATGATCAGTATGAGGCAATCATCTTATGATACTACATAACCATGTGCAAAGTAAAGTGTTTAACACTCATGACTGATTCAGAAGGTCTTTTGTCAAGATAGTGAGTGTTTTTTGTTTTTTGATTAATAGAAATGAAAATCACTTGTTTAAAGAATCTCCTCCTTTGAAAGTGACTGCAATAAAGAAGATGAGGTTGGTTGTTTCTTCATAATGATAATACTGAGGAACAATTCCTTATGTTGTGCTTATAAGAAGAACTGAAGTGCAAGAGTAATCTGTTGTAGACTGCATCATGATGAACTGCTCATCTGATTAAACATCATCTGATTAAGCAACACATGTTCATGCAGCCCCTCACTGCTTTCTTCTGACATATAAATATCACTCTTCCCTTCATGCTTCTTCTCACTTCTCTTTAACTTTCACTTTCATGTTTTTTCCCTGACTGTCAGCTCTCCTGATCACGTGTCATAAACAGCTCACTCAGGCTGAACCTTAATCTATGACATGATCATGCAGGTGATGGGAATTGAGCAGCTGTCATGATTAATATGAACTCTCAACACCTGCTGACTTTAAGTTACAAGGCCTTTCATTGCAACTGCAATTGTTGATGCTTCAAGCATCATTACCTTCATCAGGCACAGGAACCCTCTTTCACTGTTCATGTTTCAACACTTTCTCAACTGCTCTCTCTGCATCCTTATCCTGTTTCCTTTCAATCTTTTCACATGTTGCCGCTGCGCCCTGCTGACACTTCAGTTAGTGTTGAAGTGAACTTGACATAATCACCCTTCTGCAGCCAGTGGCGTGTGATCAGTGTTTGCAGTCAAGAAGATGTTAACACAGTGAAGCTTTGATTGAAGCTGCCCTCCTCACGCCAAGACTGATTGAGATGAATGCCTCATGTTTCAAGTTGAGGATTTCATCATCACGTCATCAACACACACCTTGAGTCTGAGTTGTTGAAAATGATCTGTTGACACCTCCTGCAACAGTTTCACCTGGGATGATTGAGCAGTCTTGTTGAGTTTGACTCATGCAGATTCTAGGCACTGATTCAGTCTGCAGTGACAGTGATTGCAGCGTTCAGCACTGCCTGAATCAGATGATGACACAATTCAACTTGTCTTTTCTAAAGGATGAGACATCACTGTGTCTCAGCTGACTCACATCATCAGCAATTTAGCAAGTTAGCTCTGAGTTAGTTTTTAGCACTTTGAGCGCTCTGAGCTTCTGATCTCATGTCCCAGCTAACAGCCGCTCTTAGCACCCTTTGAGCGCTTTGAGCTCAACCTTAAATCTTGAGCGGAACATCAAAATTTTGTGATAAAAAAACAGTTATTAAAACAATTGTTTAAACAAGTACACACACAGTGTTATAATAACAGTAAAACTTATAATAAGTAAACTTTTGCTAAAATTCACTTTTCTGCAATAAAAAATCATGATTTGTTGAGTCTGAAAGCACTGTATAAGTGTTGAGTTCTGAACATTTAAAGAACTTCAAGATTTTCATCACTTAAAAATCTACACACTTTAATAACTTTTGCACCTCAACAGATACGAAGAAACTTTCAATGCACAAGTTATAAAGAACAGTATTCTCTATTAATGTTAAACTAAAAGTTTCTTCATAACTGCTGTTATTGTTAAATTATATTTAATTCAAGTTTGCAATAGTGAAAAATCTTTCAAAAAAAAGTCACATACTTTGAATAACTATTGCGCTTTTATACTTATAATATAACTTTCAGTTTATAAGGTGTAGAGAATAAGCTGTTTAAGAGTTTTCTGATACAAAGTTTCTTTTTATGTGTTGTTGTTATTGAGTTATTCAAAAAGTCATTAAAAATCTGTTTATTAATGTTGTAATTTTCATCACTGAAAGTTTGAAATCAATATAACTTTTTAACAACAACAGTTATAAAAAAACTTCAAGTTATAAAACTGTTTAATAGCTTATTCTCTACAACTTATAAACTGAAAGTTATATCATAAGTATAAAAACGCAATAGTTATTGTTATTTAAAGTGTAAGATTTGTATGAGCTCATTTACTGCTCAGAGAGTGCTCTGAGCGCATAAAGTACTATTAACTAAAACCTTATTTTTGAGCGGGCTGCCAAGTTGTGGATGTTCAGTGAGCTTGTCATGAGCTGTCTTCATAGTACTGCCTGCAACTCTACTGGTGAAGAAGTCAGCCTTGATACTAAGATACACCTTATGAAGCAGTTGTAGAGCTTTGTTGCAAACAATTCAGTCATTGATATTGTGTTAAAGGCCACAAATCGTACTTCTGATTAACTTAGAAAGCTTTCCTTTGACTGAAGCCCTTATATCCCTGAGAGTTGACAGGTCTTATTGCTATTCTCAGTCAATTCTTGAAAATGCCATCATGTTCAGCACTGAATAGAAAAGGGGAGTTTATTAAGCCTCAAGGACTCTTCACTCTGCTCTTTACCTCAGTTGATGTTCTGAATGACTGCCTTCTCAGAGTTTCAAACTGATTGATCAGGTATAGCATTTCTGGGATCTTCTGACTAGTCACTCTTGAATGATAATATATTTGGCACCAAAAAGCATTTAAATTAAAACATCAATATTTGCTTCTGAATCTTTGTGGCTTGCGAGACGCTGTAGAGTGCATGGTCCGTGGGCTAATGATCAATGAATAATTTCAGCGTGAGCACTTTGAGTGTCTGAGTGCTCAGCATGTATACTCTCAATGTCCTGATGCTGTTAATTGGCGAGCTGGCTGCCATTAAGCAATCAGTACACTATCAGTAGTGCTATCAGTAATGCTGCCAGTACAGTATTTGACCGCTGTCATTATCAGTACCGCTCTCAGTAGTTTTATCATCAAGGGCATGAAGCATCTGCCTCACAGAACAGTTTTGTCCTAACCTGTAGCTCTGAATCAGTAAGCCGCTCAAGCTGAGCACAGAGTTCTTGAAGGGTTCAACAGTGAGTTTCTCTTAAGTATTTCTTAGTACCTTTCACTTGTTCCCTAGGTGATTCTTAACATATTTCATTCAATTTGCCAGCGCTTCCTTTTCAATCTCGCATGCATCACTCTCAAGGTGTTATGGCTGCCTGAATGCTTTCCTCACACTCAGACTTCATTTTTCAATTGTAGAGAGCAGCCATCAAGTGCTCTCTACACTGCCAATTAACATCACTGAGAAACGCTCTCTGAAGGGTGCAGAGGGAGTGCACTTTACATAAAAGGTGAGTAACCTCCTGGATCTCAGCAGCTAGGCCTTGAAATGCCTTTCAAATTACACATTACTCTTCAGCAGAGTCATCTGTGAGCATGTAGTGAAGAAGGCAGCATTCTTCACATCAACACTTAACCTATTGAGGTTAAAACTATTAGTAAGCTACACTGTAAAACAGGAGTTGACTCACTACTTGTAGCTCAGCAGTCATGATGTCACTGTTCTTCTGATCAGTGAGCAGACAGGCTCCTGAAATTTAAATTCCCTGCTCATCACAGATCAATAGGTTAAAGAGAAATCACTTAAGCTTGTTGATGTCATGAGTGGAGTTCATAAGCACAAAATGACTTCAGCAGCAGAGAATCTTGAGCTGTGCAGGCTCTGCAAAGACAAGGCTGTGAGACTGCACCTCATCACGTTGCTGAGTAATCTATTTAGCAGTTAGTAGCTGTAGACAGGGGGTGAAAAGCTTACCTGTATGACATCTATATGTCAGCCCTCCTTCTTCAGTCACTTCTGAGTCTTCAAAGCTTACTCTTCTCACGTCTCCTGCTCTCAGTATGATGAGAGTCAAAGTTATGCTTCTTTCAAGCAGCTCCCGCATTGTGAACATTCTCTTAAGAACACTCAGTGCTCTTCTGCTTCTTCAAGGGCTTTTCTGTTGGCTGGCTGATTCACCTCATGAAGATTATTGACCACATCAGTCACCTGATAGTCATTGGTCACCTCCCTCTTCATTATTTTGTGGACAAAAGAGGAGTTCTACCACCAGTCTGAGTTCTCAGTGTGTGCAAATGCATCAGAACCTCCTCATCCTCAAGACAATTCACAGTCACAAGAACTGAGCTATCTCACAACGCCTTCCCCTATGCATTGAGGGTTTCAAGAAAGATCAGTGAACTGTTCAGTGCATTCACCATCATGCAGAGACCTGAAACTGTCAAAAAACAGAAGATGTCTCTCAGAATTGAGTTTTCATGAAGGTTCAGGTTACAGGTTGCAAGTTAAGGTTATATACAAGTTATAGAAAATGAAAAGGGGCGTTAATAATTAACTAGACAAATCAGAACACAAGCATCTCATGAATTCAGATTCTTTTCAATATCATGTGTATAGAAATAGAGGTCCAGACGCTGCAAAGGCAAAGGAGATTACCACTGACATTCATGAAAATGTGCTGCAGTTCTTTCAGATAGAAAGAATTCTCCAGGAAGAAAGTCCCTGTTCAGAGTTAATTCAGACTTAGTGATGATGAAAGATCTGAGGATAGGCCTTAGGTTGAGATTATGCCTCAAATTGAGAACTTACATTATCAACCATTCTGTCAGGCACTGAAAGATGTGAACATCAATACATATCATTTCCTAGATGTGAAAAAGGCTGAAAGAATCCCTCACCACTTTTAGTCCCGTGATCAGTTGATGGAATTCATGAAAACACATTCAGGCAAGAGGTATCCCTCTTGAACAAAGTGAAGCAGAACAAGCTTGTGAGTGTAGTTCTCATTGAATGCTGATGAGCTGTTCAGATCAGAGTTTAAAATGTTAAGATCCTTTATCAGGAAGCCGTCCCGCAAACAGATGAGACAGCAGCAGATAAGCTTCACATAGTAATTATCATGAGGGAAATAATCATGAAGAGCCTTATATATTGAGAGGTCACCAATAGCTTCATACCTCAATATGATTAATTTAATACATTGTTTTCCTATAAAGGATTTCAGCACAATCATTGTGATGCTTGAATGCTTCACTCTGCTTCTTTGAGGTGTGCTGGAGATTATCATAGCAAGCATTGCACAAGGGTTTGTCTCATTCATTCTTTGCATAATTGACAAGCTTTGATGTTCATTCAAGGCTGCAGTGACTGCAAGTGAAGTTTGCGCGCTTCAGCCTGAACAGTTCACAACTCTCATCATAGACAGTAATCACATACTAAAGTGAGTAATGACAGTGAGTAACATTCTGCAGGTGAACTCTACAATCATTTAACCTGTGAGAGAAAACTTAACTGACCTCAACAGTTTCTTAGCTCAGCTTAATCACACACAGACAACAGATTTTTCATCATCTCATGTTAACCTCCTTATGACCTTGATCTGTAGGAGATTTGAGCTTAATCTTTCAGGTGATCCCTCATCTGCTTGTTTATGCTAAGACTACGTCTTCCGTTTATTGGGTTGTAAAAGCTTGCCTTCATTTCCTAGTGAGATGTTTAGCTTTTATGCTCAAGAAGGCTAATTCTACTTGAGAAAGAGTTAAACTTACTTGAGAAAGTAAGTAGTCTGTAACATTTCCCTCACTTTTTCAAACAAGCTGTCGCCCTCAACGCTCAGCAATAAGAGAAAGTAGATAGAAGACTTCTTAAGTGTAAAAGTGTAATACAGAGCTCACATAAAGACATCTTTCAGCCCTCATCATGCTGCAAAACATTCATGAACTAGAAAGAAGTGAATATTCAAAGTAAAAAAGGCGCCTTGCAAGAGCAATTAAAGTGAAGTTTTTTGTTCAACTGCTGTAGAAACCTCAATTACAATGTCATTTTTCAGTCCCTCCTTAGTGTGCTCTTCATTATCAATTCAGCATGTCTTCATCCTCTGATGAAGGTGTACTCTCACTCCTTTTGACCTTGATCCTCTTCATCAAGGTTTCTTAATCATTACTGATGTTCAGGCCTTCATAACTTCACTTGAGCATTTTCATTTTCATATGACTGTATAGTCAGCTCATGTTCTTTAAGTCTGTCTCACAGGTCACTCTTCTGAAGATGTTTATTAACATGCCTTTTAATTCATTCACCTCCTCTTTCATTTCCTTTGAGAACTTGATGATTTTGTTCATCATGCTGCTTTCCCTCATATCCTTCATCATGTTGATCATTACCCTTAAATGTTCAGACAGTCTTTTCATCTTATCTGTCATACTACTCATATCTTCACTGAGAATCACTCTCAAGGCCTTCCTTTCTTCTTTATCAGAGTGAGCTTCAGTAGAGCTATCAACACTCTGTCATAATTTAACATTCAGAGGGGACTTCTCTCATGTTTTACATTTCTTTATGTCTGATGTAGTTGATGTGATCTCATTAACATTCTTCAGGCTCTTACCTGTCATTATCCTGATCACCTTGAAGTCTTCAGCTGGCAGCTTTTAACTCACTGATAATTTTCTCTGTGTTCAAGTGATTCTCTTTCAATTCTTGCTGTTCTTTCAGAAAGCTGTTTGACCCTTCTCTTTTCCTTCAGAGTTTATGAATTCATACATCTTTTTTCATATCTTGTTGTACAACACTTCCTTGTTCTTTATGATCACTCTGATTTTCACTGCAAGTTTAAAGCTTGACCTCATCTTTCTCATTCACCTGATTGAATTGAAGTCTGCGCCTCAACATGCTGTGCATTTTGCTGATGATATCTCATTCTTTACTATCTCTGCAGCCAGGACGTCTGTCAACCTTATGTATTTTAAAGATCAAGTTGAAGTGTCATCCTTCTTGTAATCTTCTCAGTCAAATTCTTTCATCATTATTGATCAGTCTGTAAATGCTTCACTCAAAGGTTGAGTCCTCTGTTTTGTTGCTATCTTTGTACTGATTGCTTTTCCTACCCTATAGACTCTTACTCAGTACTCAAGTCTCAGTATTTGAACTCATTCCTCAGTAGACCTCAGATCTTTCTTCTCTGCCTTTGTGAACATCATTTTGAGAGCTTTGATTGAAAGTGTAGGCTTGTTCATGAGTGTTCACTGTGATGAAAGGTATGAAGGCGTCACGCTTGTGATTGTAGAATGATGTTTGATATCTTTGATTGAAAGTGAAGGCTTGCTCAAGGGTGTTCACTGTGATGAAAGGTGTGAAGACGTCACGCTTGTGATTTTAGAATGATCTTTGATATGAGAGGTGAGCTCTGTGATGTCAAGCTTATCTGTTATTATTTTTATCAGAGTGATAGCTCATCCTGTCTGCTCATGTGAAGGTTGCTCAAATACACTGAAGGTTTCAGCTTTGAAACCTTTGAGGTCTGGCAAGTTTAATGTCTTTGAATGTGCTTTGGTTGTCCCCCCCGCTCAACATTCAGTGATTGAACTGAGGAACAGACTGGTAGAAGGTCTTGCTGATGACAAACCTTGCAGTTTATAAGCTTTCAGGCTTGCATAGACGGGCTGAATCATGATGAGATTAATAATTGCAAGTGATATGAGTGTCATAAAGACGGGTGCAATTGAGGTGAGTGTGACTGAGGCATGCACATGTGAGGTGAGTGTAACTGAGGTGAATGAGAATGAGGTGATTTAAACCTTCCTCTCTTCCCTTTCTCTCATTCCTCTCAATATCACTTTAACTTTATTCTTATCAATTTGCTCTGAATTAGTTCCTTCACTCTTTGCTTTCCCTTTCAGAGCAGCCTTTTAATGTTTCATATCATCCTGATTATTCTTATGATGTTTCTTTGCAGTTAAGTGCTTCACTTCTGTTTTAATAACTTGATTTGCTCTCTTTCTCCTTTCTCCTTCTGAGCTGTCACTGTAGTATGTGAACATTGACTCATCCTCACCCTCACTGAGCTTGATGATGTGTGAGTGTTTCTTCATAATAATAACCTGAGCTTGAGATTATTCTGGCTGGCGGTGATAGAGTTTGTTTAAATCTAAGACTTGATTTGTGTTGTCTTTTCATGTTAAGTAGAGCTTACAAGCTTCTGCAAAGTTGTAATTAATATTGAAGTTCTCTTCTGTGCTGACAAAGCTGTTTAGTGTGAGGCTTCATTCAAGTCTGCTTCACTGATCTCCTTTTGACCTATAGATGTTTGAGTCATGAGGTCAGTTGAGTCATCATTTTAATTCTTTCATGAGGTGGTGGTATAGTTTGTATGAAATAAATTGTAAGAGCGGAACTACTGTGTAAATGAGATCTTTCACTGATGAAATGCTCTTACATATCTCTTGTAACGTGGAAGCTCCGCCTGATGATGACAGCTCAGCATTTCACAATTCAGAATCATGTTGATGTATTAAGGAAATTTGTTTACTTGTAAGGTGGTGATTTCATGTCTGCTCACTGCTCAACCGTCCTTAAGCACTTTTTTGTTATGTCTTGCAATGCAACAAGTGCTCTGATATCACAAAACCACTGCGTGCAAAGAATGAGTAATGTAGCATGCAAGCAAAGTTATTGTAACCTGTAGATTACTTTCATGAAGGTTTGCCTCTGATTTTATCAGCAGTAATCTTCTCAATTGACTCATGTTCTCTCTTATACTTTTTTATCAAATCCTTTAAATTCCCTAACAGGTCCTCATCATATCATTAATCATGTACAGATGAGTAACCCTTTCATCTGATTAAATATTTCATTATGCTTTTGTTTTTCTCAGTCTTTTGATTTCTTCTACCTATCAGCTTTTCTATCTTGTAGTCATGTCATTCTGAATTGAACTTCTTTACTGATGATGAGTCATTTGATTGATCTGTACACTCATAAAGGTCCTCCCCTTTAGATGTTGACTTCAACTGAGCTATGAACACTACTGAGTGTATTTTTCAGTTCACTGATATGTTTAAATGATAGGTGAGGAGGTCTACCTTTTCAGTTATCTTAAGCAGATCAACCCTTTGATTAAAGAGCTTTCAATTTGTTATAGATGAGAGTGTATACCTCTTATAAAGTTTTATGAAGACCTCATCATCAACCTTCATCAACAACAGTCAGTGATGCTTGTCATATTATATCTTCATCTGAAAGTTGACAAAATTCACTGCTTCTTCAGCTTCCTTTCATATGATCATCCTGTCTTTGATGAAATTGAAGTCTGCTGTTTCACTTTCTCCTTCTAGCATGAAGAGAGTGTCTCTCAGCTTGAATTCATATATCACCTCATTTGATGATAACCTGATTGATGTGTTCTTCTGCTTGTTGAGCTTCAATCTTAGTCTTGAAAGGTACTTCACTCAATTCACCTCAGGATTTTCAGTTAGAAAGTACTGAAGTGTTATCTCTGCAGTTTAATTGATTCTTTCTGATTGTTCATCTGTTTGAGGATGATATGCTGTCAAGGTCAACATCTTTATCTTCAGTCTCATTGCTAATCCTTTTCAGAAATTCAACATAAACTTAAGGTCTCAGTCTGATATGATGACATCTGAGACTTCTCAGTCTGTGAGGCCTTCTAGCAGGACTCTTGCTCAGTCTTTCACTGTGTATGTACTTTTCTCTGAAAGTAAGATCACCTTCTTAGAGATCTTGTCTGTGACTGAGAGTGCAACATCAAACCCCTCTTTCATTGTCAGCAAGGCTAAAATGAAGTTTATTGTGATAATTCTGAAGGGGATGTTCTTTGTAATGATTGATATCATCAATTCATATACAGCATGCCTCTTAGTTTGATTGAGTTGACACTTGAAAGGTACTTCACTCAATTCACCTCAGGATTTTCAGTTAAAAAGTATCAGAGTGTTATCTCTGCAGTTTAATTAATTCTCTCTGATTGTTCATCTGTTTGAGGATGATATGCTGTTGAGGTCAACATCTTTATCTTCAGTCTCATTGTTAGTCCTTTTCAGAAATCTGACATAAACTTAAAGTCTTAATCTGATATGATGACGTCTGAGACTCCTCAGTTTGTGAGGTTTTTTAACAGGACTCTTGCTCAGTCTTCTGCTGTGTACATACTTTTCTCTGAAAGTAAAGTCACCTTCTTGAAGACCTTGTCTGTGACTGAGAATGCAACATCAAACCCCTCTTCTGTTGTCAGCAAGGCTAGAATGAAGTTTATTGTGATAATTTTAAAGGGGATGTTCTTTGTAATGATTGACATCATTAATTCATATACAGCATGCCTCTTAGTTTGATTGAGTTGACACTGATAACAATGATTGATGTATCTCTTGAGCCGCCTAGATAGCTTTCTTAGGTAAAGGTTGCTCATCACTGCATCATATGCTTGATGAAATCTGCAGTGATGATTGTCATCATGTGCTAACTTGAAGATCTTCTTCTTCAGTGCCTTTGAAATGTACAGTCATCTTCTCTCATTGAGTTCCTGGTAGTAGATTAACCTGTCAATTCAATGAAATTGAATGTTTTTCAGAGGCTTTGACTCTGCTGTCTTCTTTTGATCCTCAGCATGCTTCTTCAATGCATTTAATATTTTGCTTCATTGCTTATCTTCTTTGTATGCTTTCTTCAGCTTGGCCTGATAGTTCTGTGACAGTTTCATCAAGCTTACTTGAAAGGTGAACACTTCATCAAGGGTGCCTTCATCTGATGATGTTTCAACCTGCTCATCAACAGTCTTGCTTAAGAGCTTAAATAATGCATCTGATACAATATGCTGCTTCCCTGATCAGAACCTAATGTCTAGGTTGAAAGTTGACATGTATTGAGATGCTCTCATTAAGTGTAGGTTGACTTTGTCTGTAGATGAGGAGAACAAGGTCATTTGCTTTGTTATGAAGGTAATCACTGAGTGATCAGTGTAAATTATGATGAGTTTGATGCAGCTCTTCACTATGTGCCTTATTTTTCAAAGTGTTCATATTAAGGCTGTCACTTTCAGTTCTGTAGGCCAGTAGCTCCTCTTCATGTTATTTAATAACTTAAATAGGAACATCATCAGTTTAATGCTCTTTTTAAAGAAGTCATTTCTCAAAGGATCTCCCTTAACATGATATATCATTATATCAAACCCTCACTGCTTAAAGCCGTTTAAGTTGATGTATAATTGCCTTAACTGATTGAAAAAGGTGAGAAAGGTTGACTTCTTAAAGCACTTTTGTAAAAGCTTGAAGGATTCCCTTTCTGTGACTGTTGAAGTGAAGATGATCTTCTTTGTATAAGCTCTTCAGTCATGATCACTTTTAACTGAGCAGTGTCTGAGGAGTTCTGTCTTCTGATATTGAAGAGGTTCTACTATCTGAGCGTAGTATGCTATGTATTGCTGAAGTCATTCAGTCAAGCTTAAGTAGATTTTCAATGAATTAAGAGTCTCAGGAAACTTCAGGTTTTTCAGAGTTGTTATCTTCTCCTTTATGATAGAATAACTGAATTCATCAATCCTTTGTTCTAGCAAAGTCACACTGAGGTATCTTATGAAGGACTTTATTTCTTTTAAACTTATTCTCATGTTCTGAAATAACTTCAGTATTATCTGAAGGTGAGCTGTGTGTTCTTTTAACTCTTGAGAGTAGATCATGATATCATCTATGTAGCCTTTAAAGAAGGATTTAAATGAGTGTAGTAAGTTGTTCATTTTACACTGTATATAGAGAGGTGAATTCTTGAACCTCATGACTGTCACATTAAATCTCTCTGAGCCTTGATGAGAGATTACTGTTAACTTATGTCAGTCTTCTTCTTTTACTGATCATTGATGAAAGAAGCTGATGCAGTTCATAGTGCTTATGAACTTCAACTCATGTACTGCTGATATGATTTCACTTTGTAGCAGTATAAGATAAGTGTTCATAGTTGTTATCTTATTCAGATCATGAATGTTGATGATTATTCTTTCTTTCCTTGTAGGCTTCTTCTCTGAACTGAAAAACACTGTCTTTCATATCACAAAGACTGAGAAGTTAAAGGGAGTAAATTCATTAAATTAAAACATTCTTTCTTGCTCATGCATCTTATTAAACTCCTCATCTATAACCACTCATTCATTTGAACTCATTGAATAGACATGATGAGAAAGTTTAGCAGCAGTGAATGTATTTTAATTGATTGTAAGAGGTATCAACAGGTACTCTTCTGACAAAATGTTAATGATATCTTCAATATCAGTTCAGATTTTAAAGAAAGCATTTATGACTTCTGACAGCACAGCTACTGCCTCAGCATCCTTATAAACTGTAACTCTGTTAAGAAGTTTAGTCTCTGACTTATTTAAATTTACTTTGATCAGAGTATACTTTGCTGTCAAGGAATAATTTTTCACATCAACAGGATAACACTTTTCTTCCTCATATTCAGTAATGATTCTCATGTGAGTGCATCATGATAATATCCTCTCCTGCTTTGAAGTGTTTTGAATGCATATAAAGGGTATGTTGAAGTTCATTATGTGAGTGTATGCTCCCTTGAGATCAGGTTCAAAGAGGAAGTCTTTATTCAAGAGTGAAGCATGATCATGAACTTTTACTGAGACCTTGTATGTTGATCTTGAAGATATGACTAACCTTTTCATTGTTCTAACAACTCATCACACTCTGATGTTGTCTTTCACTGTTACTTGAATTGATGCAATTAAATCTCAGCAGCTTCAGACTATCATTCTTTCTTCAGATAAATTTAAACAGATTTTTTCAGATGTCAGTATATTAATTCTCATCAAGAACTTCACCTTCAGATTATCTACAACATGAGCTTTCCTTCTCATGTGTGTCTTTGATGACTTGTCATTTATTGTTTCATCAAGGAACACATTGAGAATGATGTACTCATCATTGACATAATGAGTTGAGCTGATGCTGTGAACGCTTATGAGCTTATTTACATGAAGCACTTTCATCTCAGGGAGAGTTTCTTTAAGGAAGAATCAGTTTATCAATGACATTATGCAACTGAAGTTTATGCAAATCAGGATGACAAGACCTTCCATCAAGAAGAAGGCTGATGCAGTGACATAATGTCACTTGTTGAAGATCATCTCATTTTCAGTGAGCTTTAACGCGTCTGACTCAATGACTGAGAGATTAATCTTGAGTGATGTATCTTCACTCATCATCAGGTTTGCTTCTTGAGTGAGTGACTTCACCTTTGATCTTTTCTTTATGAATTTAAAAGACCTCATAATATCAGCTTCTATTAAGTCTTTTGAAATGACTCTGTTCATTTGAATAGTTGTACTTGAAAGCCTCTTTCCTTTGATTCAACATTTACTCACGTGACGGTGAAGCTTGTTGTTTAAGATAAAGGTGAATGCGCATCTCCTACAAGTGTAGATAGTAGGCTTTGAAGGGCTTTTCATGTAATAAATTTTAATATAATTCATGTTCACTTGAAGTCTTGATGCTCTATTCTCCTGACCTTCAAAGTGTTTCATCTTTGATTGATCAGGCACTAAAGCCTGATTCTCATTATCTTTGAGCTGTAGTGAACTGTTAAACTGATTCATTTGAGATGCATGATAATCATAAACTTCTGATACATCATAGCTGAGTTCTCAATCATCTTCAGAGTAGGACTCATCAGGATATCTGTGATACACTGTTTAAGAAGAGCTGTAGTTGTTTCAATTATCATAACCTCATTAACTCTGATAATTGTTTCAGTTTCCTTGAAACCTTCAATTGTTTGACTTTTTGTAAGATTAATTCAGAGCTGCTTCAGTCATACCTGCAGTGATTTGAAGTTATTCAGAGCATGACTCTGCTTGAACTTGAGTCATCAGCTGAGGTTCAGATGAAGTTCCTTGATTCTGTTGTTGAGGATTGTAAGTGTTGTTCATTGCAAACGGAAGAGACTGATTAGGCGGAAACTGATACTGATTAGAAAACTGTGTTTGAATAGGAAATTGAGCTTGATTAAGGTACTGAAGCTGATTGAGACACTGATAGAAAGGTCAGTTGTTCTGAAAAGATTTAAAAGGGTAAGAAGAATCATAAAGAAAGTCTTGATTTCTTTGATATCCTTGATATCCTTGTCCTCCTCTATTATAAAAGTTAAACTCATTTTAATTAAAAGTTTGATTTGTTGATCTGTCATTTCTTTCCCTGTATCTTTCTTGTTCTTTATCATTGGCTCAACCTCAATTCATGAAGTTGTTTGACTTGTCTTGAGGTTTATTGTTTCAATCTTGATGTTCTGTTGATTTAATAATGTTCTGTTTATGCTTCTTCATTGCATTTCACATCTCTCTTTAACTTTTTAATTCTTCAGAGAACTCCTGAAGCGTGATTTCTGACTTAAGCATTGCCATGACTGTTCAAAGCTCAATGTTTAAACCTTGTCAGGCTCAAGTGAGTTGAGCTAGAAGATCAGTGATGCCTGCTGCTTGAGCATACCTCATCATGTTTTGCAAATAGCCTTGAGGTTCCCTGTTGTTATGAGCATTCAAAAGAGAGTAGTGTTCCTTGTTAAGCTGTTTCAAGGCCTTCATCATCATCATCTTGAAGCATTTTGCTAATTTAAAAGTGAACTCTGTAAGAGGCATGTTTCTTAAAGCTCATTAAGTGAAGTCATTGAGTTCCTGTAAGTACCAGTTCAAGGTGTTGTCTTAAAAACATGTAAACAGATTCTCTGTCACCTTTTCTTCTTCTACAAGGAGGGCATAGTCTTTGACTCATTTAATGAAAGTGTAAACTTCTTGATAGATGGTTTCTTTAAAGTTGAAGATAACATCTTCAGTTTCATATGATTCTGAAACATCAGAATGGAAGAAACCAAGGTCTGAAGCTCAGAAGTTAACAGGAGCTGCTACATGCAGAGTTAAATCTGCTGATTTTAACACATCTGAAGGACCTGATGAACCTTGCAAGCTAAGCACTGAGTGAAGCTTCTCATCAAAAAGTTGAGACAAAACTTGAATTTGCTCTGAAGAAAAGGCTGTGAATGCATGTGAGTTATGAGTTGATGAGCTGAACTCAGAAGCTCCTGTATTTGATGATTCACCTTGATTAATCATTCTGATTTGTGTCTGAATTTGCTTAAGCTGATGTTTAAGATCTAGGCATTCTCATTCTGCTCATTTTAACTTTAAGCATACTCATTTTAGATGTTCTTGTTCAAATTGTTCTCATTTAAGATGTTGTCATTTATCTTGTTTCAACTCTAAGTGTTCTCATTTGAGGTGCTTTTGTTGTAAACATTCTTGTTTCAGATGTTCTTGTTTCAGATGTTTCAGCTTTAAGTGTTCTTCTTTTAACAGGCGTCACTTCTTCTCAAGATTTCATTCCTCAGAATGTTGAGCATGCCTCTCACTGCCTCTGTGAGTGAATTTCTTTCAATCATGTTCATCTCTGATCTTGTGTATAAGTTGTCATTGAGCGTCTGCCTGATCCTGTGTCAGTATATTTTCTCATGTCAATGATTCTTGTTCCTTCAGAAGAACATTGATTAGCCTTTTTTCTGCAAATATCCTTTCATGACTGAATGCTCTTTGTTTATCAGTCTGAACTAAAGTTAGTTCTGACTCTTTACTCTTTTCTTTCAGCACTTCCTCTTCAATTCTAGTCAATTGAATTATTTCTTCTTTCGCAGAGGACTCTTCAGAGGGGAGGTTGATGATAAGTTGATACATTTCAACTGATGTGAAGTTTATAGTGAATCAGGCTTCTTCTTCTGATGAAAAGGCTGTTGAGGATCAAGATGCTTCAGTGATTGCTGTTGCAGACTCTGAAGAAATTTCTGATAAGCTTGTAAAGGCTTTATCTTGAGTAGAGGGTGATTTTGTTGAAGCTCATGTGATGAAGGGTTCTGTTATCAATGAGACACTGAACAGAGGTAAGTCATTCACTTGAGAGAGTGCAATGAAGTAAGAAGTCTCTCTGAGGGTAAAAGTTCTGATACAGAATCTGCTAAGAGTGATGTGAAGAGGACTGCCTCTAATATGATCAATTAATCACTCTGAAGAAAACCTAGGCTCTGAAGTTCCTTGACTGAATGAACTTTCAGTAAAGCTTATGAATATTACTGATGCTTCTTAAAGACTTTTAATAGTTGACCTTGACCTTCCTGTTGGTTCAGGGGACGGCTCATAAGGGTAGTATCAGTGAACAATTTTCATGCAGAGATGATCAGTCTCTCTTAAAATTCTTGCATTTGAAATTTCAGAGACTACAAATCAATGAAACTGATGCCTCAGAGTTATAACATTATCATCAAGCTCAGGTAGTTCTTCTGAATTCAGTTTGTCTGTCTCAAGAAGGTAGTAAGGAAGTAGTGATTAATTAAGCAAGTCAATTGATGTTAAGTTGACAGGTTCAATAATGTCACCTGAGCTGATGAAGGACTGATTGTTCACTGAAGCAAACTGATTTCTGTCTAAAGACAGAGGACTTGAAAATCAGATGTTGTTATTAAATGTTAAGACTACATCTTCTGTTTATTGAGTTATAAAAGCTTGCCTTCATTTCCTAGTGAGATGTCTAGCTTTTATGCTCAAGAAGGTTAATCTTACTTGAGAAAGAGCTAAACCTACTTGAGAAAGTAGGTAGTTCATAACAGTTTAAGAAGAGCTGTCAGTGTGAACAACAAGCCTTCATCAACTTGAAGATTTAAGATTCACTCAAAGAGTTCTCCAGAACTGTTTCTTTCTTCACTCATTAAGATGTGTTTATGAAGGACACTAAACCACTCAGGGTTAATGAAGCAGTGAATCACAGTCATGAAACACAAATTCATAAGTTGCAGAGATATGATAAGCTCTTGAGTTGAGATGATCACCTGCACTTCAAAATGTCACTGTTGTTGAATCACAGAGAGAAGTGACTCAGTCAGAGCTTTTGAGTCAGGAGTGTCTGTTATGTACTGTATTTCATCATGTTCATGTTCAATGAAATGAGGCGTCAGGGACTAGTGTGATATTCAACATACCTTGTGCACTTCATCAACAGTGATAATCTTGCCAGTAGTCACACCTGACTCAAGATACAAATCTATGCTGATGTTGAACAACACACATGCCATGTGAGCATCCACAAAAGAACATGATAGATCAATGATAATCACACTGTTGATTGCAAAGCTGAAGTCCTGAGCTGGATCATTCAGGACAAGGAATGACTTCAAAAGCTGAAGTCACTGTTGCAATGACCCTATTTATGTTCTTGAAAGCTTGAATGATTGCAAATGTCATTTGAACTCAATATAACTAAAGCTTTTAAATGAAGTACATGTCATCTCACGTAGAATTCTGGTGATCTGACTGATGTATAGCGGCGTGGAATGAGATTGATTCACTGACATCAGTGACAGCATGAAGTTAACATTCAAATCTTGAGGCTGTAGTCTGAAGGGCTGAACATTGACATCAGGAATTTGTGCATATGAGGCCTTGAGGTTCTGATAATTCAATGAAGCTACCAAGACGTTGACAGGAGTGACACTTGACTGACTGAGAAATTATCAGCTAAAGAAAGACAGTCAGTGACCATGAAGATCTCAGGTCAGTCAATGAATGTTTGATAAATCATAACATCATCATGACATTCAGCAAATTACTTAACTTCCTGCAGAGTCTTGTAGTTCAATGTGATGAAGACTCTCAGAACAGGTACATGTGCAGGAATTTAACTGTGAAGTATGTGCAGCTTCTGATATTCTGGCTGAAAGTTTCCTCATGCACTGACAAGATGTAGCTCATCAATGATCACAAGAACTAAATCACTCTGAAATGAAGATGCACATAAGACTTCCTTTCAAAATTGCTTTGACACTGCAATGTCAGGATCAACAAAGATTATCAGAGTTAATTCAGCTTTCTTTAACAAAGTGATAAGAGCTTACTGTGAGTATAGTCATCAGAGTCAATGGCTGCTCAGGTTCTTTCATTGTTGGTTTCATCATTTAAAACAATAGACTTCACATCAAGCAGATATTTCAGCTTCTCAGTTTGCTCCTCCTCAAGCAATGACAACAGCATTGTTATCAATCATATACAGGGCTGATCTGTCTCAATCAAGGGTGCTGCTTGAAAGATGATGCTCTTGCTGAACCCTGTCTTGGCAATGAGAATCAAGTCAGTTTAATTATACACCAGTGATCAAATAACCTGCAACAGCATAAGTTTCAAGCTCAACTCAAACACCTCTGTCATGCGCTGATGAATCAGTTCATTGTGAGCCTCAGTCTCCTTCATGTTATCACTTGAAATCTGTATCAGAACAACACCCGCAGAAACATCTTCATTACTCATATGTGAGACATCAAAGGATGCCTCACTTGAGATGAACTTTATCACTTTCATCACATCACTTGTGTATGATTGCTGAATGCTCTTGAGTGATTTACATCCTCTCTAGGCTGATCTGAAAAGCTGTCAGACTCAGTGACAGTGAACTCATGATATACACAGCAAGACTGATGTTAAAAATTTAGTTGCAAGTTGACCTGATGATTGCTTAAGCATATTCAAGGCGCTGAAGGAACTTTGAGCTGATGTGATCATTTAATGTTGAAGATGCTGAGTCAGGGTTTTTCAACAAGATTAAGGATGTGTGTTCTCACAAGCAATAACTCAACAATGACACATGCAATCTGAAATATGACACCTGAATCTGATAAAGTGAGTAATATAGAGTCAACTGCACATATGAGTATTTAATTATATTATTGTCGTTGACGCTTTGACGTCATCAGTGGTTGACAGGTGAAGGTTTCAACGTGAAGCATTTTCTGATAAATGTGTTTACATTGACACAAAGTGTTTTCTGGCCTGTTTTTAAGATTACGCCCTCAGACCCTCCCTGAAAAGCGCACATAATAAGTGTTTATAGTTAATCTCAAAGGGCATTAAAACTCAGTTAGTTCTAGCTGAGGCAGGGGCGTCTGAGTGATTGAGGTACTCTCAGAGGTTTGCTTGAATGATGAGGGCTGACTCAGCACTGTTATGAAGGCAGTTCTAAAGTACCATGACTAGAGAGGCTTAATGTTGTACAGTAAAAGTGTAAGTCAACTTTTATTATACAGCATTAAATCTGTTCTGATTAAAATCTGTCAATTCTCTTTCCTTCTTTGAATGTTAACCTCTTGATGAATCAGATCTTCTGCTCATGTACTACAAATATTAAATCAGTATCACTAAGCGTCAAGATCCTCATCTAAGATGAGCAAGGTGCTGAAAATGATCAACTGTCATGAGGTAAGTTCATCATCTTGTGAGTTGACTATACTAATCATATTATCAGTTCAAGGCCGCTTATGAGAGATTTCTTGAAGGTCACTTCATCAAAGAAACAAGAGCACTTTTGTGAAAATGAATCATGAATCTTATCTATGAGTCATCTACTGCACAAAATGATTTAACTGTATCATTCATCACTGTTGACACTCTGAAGCCCTTGGTTAATACACCTTTGCTTGAATTATCAAGTGACATTAATGAGGAGCTTCTTTTTTATAACAAGTTCACCTTTATCTGTATCAGATACATTACCTTGACTGACTGAAGTATTGAGACCCTTCATGAATTGAATATACAGTCAGCCTTACTCATGAAAGGGAGTCAGCTTGAACAACTTGTACAAACTTGAAAGTCAATTGTCTTCAACATCTTCTGAATTTCATCTGATTGATGTTGATGTCACATTAAAAGCGGCATCAAGGCTTTCTTTGTGCTGAGGAATCATGCAGCGGCAAGTGTTTTTAAGGAACAGGTATGATATTCTGATTATGAATGAGGATCTGAATACATCACAAAAATTAAGCTCCTCAGTGAAAACATTTGTGATGTCATGTTTCTCAACTCAGGCTGTTAACCATCTGCAGAGTGATCTGAAGAAGCTGTTTGAGACAAATCTGAAATGACTGAAACATAATAAGACTGTGCATGATTACTTGAATATCATGTCACACTGCCTCAACCTTCACAAGAACTTAAGCCTTTCAGAGATAAATCTTAAGTCAGGTAATTGACTATTGAGCATTATTAAACATTTTGCTGACTTTCATTCAAGTTATGTTTATATATCTTCTCCCTTCAGCTCAGTATTTTAACTTCACTGTGAAGATTTTGGCCTGCCATCAGTGAATGTATTGTATGATAGAGACTCAAAGCTCTAAGTAGTAATTGATTCAGGCTCAACAAGTCAACTGAAAAGTCTTTTGATGAAGGAGCTCAGGATAAAATCAGATTACAATTAATTCCTTCAGCATTAAAATCTTCTTCCTCAGCCCTTGTTGCTGCGCAAATGAGAGATCAGATTTAAACTTATTCTTCAGACATCAAGGTGTCTGATACTGATGCAGCCTCATACTTATCATTATGATGTGAATCTGAGGGTCAACATAGCAGAAGCAATCAACTACGCTGATCTGAAGTGAATTGTGCATTCATTATACAGAGAATGTTAACAAGACTCACTCTGTTTTGATGCTGAGCCTCTGTGTGTTTCTAACATGAAAATAGGAAAGCTCAGGTCACTTAAGGTTGACACATCCTGAGAGGATCTCATCCCCTCATTAAAAAAAGCATCATCATACAGAAATTAAGCATTCAAAATCTCTGTTGTTTGAACATCAGTTCAGAGCTCAAACAGGCTTTCTAGTGTTCATGTGCATCATGCAAAGTCACAACAGGTCTTCACTTCATCAAGTTTAAGTCCTTTCAGCAAGAGACAGGATTGTGAGAAGGTGACAACATTAAAGGTTCATATGTAGTTGTTGAAGTACAAGATATCATTAGAGAAATCCTCATTGTTCAGACTCTAACTGACACGGCAAAAGAAGCTGTCACTAGGTATTGATGATAACTCAGTGATGTTTCCTTTTACAGCTACATCATCATTCTCTTTATCTGAATTTACATTATCATCTTCTCTCTCTGAGCTTGCATCATCATCTGCTTCACTCATGATTGCATCTGAAAGCTGATCAGGCTCCCCTGTGGCAGCAGAAGATAAAGATGATGAATAAAGTAATAATTCTTTCAACTTAGTTAAATCATCAGCTCCTCAACTGAATACATCCTCATCACTTGTTGCTGAGCAGCAATTGAAGGAATTGATTTATGAGGATCAGTGAATATCAGCTCTGTCTATCAAAAGGGAAAATGATCACTTGAAAAGTCAAAGGCAGGCACTTTATGTTATGAAGGAAGAGCAGGATCTGTCAGAAGCTGTAAAGAAGATTTATTTGCAAACACAGAATGAGCTTACTGACACTCTCAGGCTTTCAGCTACTGAGCAGAGAGCACAGGATTCTATAAGAGTCATGACAGAGTCATGCTTAAAAACTCAGAGAGAGGACACAGTCATGATTGAGTCTGAGGAAGAGCATATACAGCAAGTGTGAGACAATTTAATGACTGTGGCTGAAGAATGCTTGAAAAGTTTTAAGCAGAAGCACACCTTTATGCTTAAGCTTAATTATATCAATCAAGAGCTGTCAGGTCATTTCTCAGAAATTGTAAAAAAGAATTTAAAAGACTTGAATATTGATGCAGCTTCTCTCAAGTCACAACATACAGAGCAGAAAGAGCCTGACTTATTGAAAATCATGAGAGAAAATCACCTGAAAGTGAAGCAAGTGATAAAAACTGCATCAGTCATTCATTTCACTACTTACAAAGGGCATGCAACAGTTTCACTAGGTCAAGTCTTTATTAAGTAACATGATGTGATTACTCTGTCAATCACTGATTTTTAATCTCAGTGTGCTTCAGGTACATCTGCTGAGCCTTTTTTTCACATCATACCTTCAGTTCAGAGGATTGAGTGATGAATTGAGTTCATCAAAGACAATCATTCAAAGCTTGATCACAACAGCTCAGGGTTATTTATGTCATTCATTTTGAATCCTGAGGATGCTTGTTTGATTTTAAGATGATTTTTGTTAAATCAAGCTTCCCCTGCAGATTCCTGACTCAATGATGACATCATCATGTTTATGATTCAATTGCTCTTTCTAACTTCAAGCAATGTGGATATCATTGACTCTCAAATGATTGAGGCTGCATTTACAGAGAGTAACCTCACACTGCTCAGGTATGATCTTGATGCTGAGCTTATTCTTTTGCCCTGTCATTATAAGGATCACTGATGCCTTATTGTAGTGAAGACTCTGCTATCAGCCCTCACTGTTTACAATATGTTCAAGCAGCTTAATTCAAGAACACAGTTTATGTACAATTGTTTCTCAAAGGCTCTCTCTGACCTACAGCTCAAATTTGAAGAGGTATGCATACAATATTACTGTATTTGAACTGCATCAGATTAACATCATGAGGCTAGCTCAATCCTGAACCTGCTGACACATGAAATTATGAAGTATTTATCATTACCTGTGCTGAAGCACTCCTACACTTCAGGGCTTTATCACATAACAACTCATTAGAGCTTCAAGTGATATATATTGAAAAACTACTTCAGCAATTTCACAGTCAAATTGCTGGCTCACATTTTATCAATCAACTGCATGAGCATGTTTTCACTTCTTTATGAAAGTGATCTTTTCCTTTCAGCAATGAAGGTTTTATCATTTTAATTGTTAAAAAATTATGACACTCATTGTTTCTTGAGGTATCTGTTGTTATGAATGAGGACCGCGCTGAAATCTGAAGATATTAAGTTCAGATTGAGCTTGATTTTACAGCATGCAGGCGGATTCTACTGAGTTGTCATCAGATGAGGTTTATCAGATTCTTGCTTTTACCTCAGTCATCATCAACCCTCAGGTGCTACTTGATGTTGCTGATTTATGTTGAAGCATGTCAGATCAACCATCAGAGATGCAGCAGAAGATGAATCAGACAGTTAAAACATGTTAATTATATAATCATGCTGAGGTGTTCATTATCAGTAATCAGGTTCAGTAACATGAGCTAATCATCTTTCTTTATCAGCAATTCAAGGCTCTTCATGAGCATCATCAGCACGTGCTTAAAGAAAACAGGAAGAATTGCTGTCTGAAAGATTACAAATCTTCCCTGCCTGCACAGTTAAGTGGCAAATCAAAGAACTTAACATCATACATGCTCAATGATCTTGTTGATGATTGTCACAACATAAAGAATGTGCAGCTCAACGGGGAATATTATTAAAGAAAATGAAGCAAAATAAAGAGACTTAAGGATCAAGGAGAAGCACTTTCAAACTTCAATGAGTGATTCAGAAAAGAATATGAAAGTATCAGAGTATGAAAACTTCTGCTCATGAGAAGGATTAAAAGTGCCTTTGATGAAAATGTGTATGTTAATGTTAAACAGTATGCTATTGATTTTGTCATTAATGATTTCAATGAATTAACCTCCTTGTAGGTATCTTGAGCTGCAAGGCAAGAGATTAAAAGTCTACATGAAGGCTGTTTAGCAGCTACACTTTAAACTTGAATCTTTATGCCTTCAGGCAGAGAAGCATGATTGGTTCAACTTCTGCTTACTTGTTTTAAGACCCTATAGTTTTCTCTAATATCAATATGATACTCATCTTAGTTCAAGTAATTACTTACACTTTTATCTGCAAGTTCCTATTTTCTACTATTCTGGTTAATTTCACAATGAACCTTACAGTATGCCTTATGAAGCAAAAGTGAAGATAATAGTTTGTGAGAAGGAAATCACATATTCTTATAAAGGCTGATCAGCTCACAAGTTTATGCAATGCTTTACATCTCTTCAATGACTTCTCAATGATCTCATATCTGCAGGAATTTATTGAAGCTTCAAGGTACATAATGACCCTGAGTGCTCAAAGAGGCTTCAAAGATCAAGTTAAATTTCAGCTGATACACAAGATATCATGTCTGATCAGGAGAAAAAAACTATGCTTGAGCACTTTTAAAAGACATTCAGAGTGAGAGGACTTCTGCAGAGATACAAAAATGATAATTCTTTAATAATTTCTGCTGATTCATATGTAGGAGAAAGCTGATCCTTTGTATTTCATGTATCATAGCATGAGTGATATGAGCAAGACTCAACCTCAATGTTCATGCAAGAAGCTAACAGCTGAGATAGATAAGATACTCATTGTAGCAAGAAATGAGTTTAATCTTTATCATGAATTCAATGCCTTCATATTCAGCGTACTATTTCTAGGCGCCGCATCAAGGATTACTCTCAGTGACATATGCTTTCATCCTCTCATAATAAGCATCAGAGACCTCTCTGCTTTAGTGTCAATGTGCATGCAAGTGTCAGAATAGTCAGACATATGAAGATGATGATGAAAACTCAGAATTATGACAACATCACTATGTGCCTCCCGTGAGTGAAATCATCAGCGCCATTAGGTTTTAATTGAATGAGATTAAAGCTGAAGATGATCTACTGCAGGTTAATATTCTGTGTGAGAGTGAAATTGACTGTACATATCACTGTAAGTGAGGCTGAGAGATAAATCATAGTGATCATGCTTAACACTTTAAGGAGCTTCAAGTCATGTTGTTCTTAACATGTTAAATCAACAGCTACCACACTATCCTGCGCACTGTGAGCAGAGATTTCTCATAACAAGTCAAGTGTGTGATGCATCATGTTATTTTTTCAGCAAGTGTCACGTCACTGTGAAATTTGAGGATCTTGAACAGCTAATGCAGTCATGCGCACAGATCAACAGACTGATATCATCATTTTTTTGAGGATAATAAAAGACTACTCATTAACTTGTTTATACTTAATGATTGCTCAATGATCTGTTGAATGTTATGCTGATAACCTCTGATCTGATGAATGTGAGCTGCAATCTCCGCTACGGCCTGCTCACTGAGCGTGGTCAGGTCAAGAGCAATGAGTGAGTGACAGTGCTCAGCACATCCCTGTGCTGTATTCAAGCATGCATCAAGTGTGCTTGACATTCTAAGAAGCTTCTGATGAAGCAGTTGTAACTGCTGACAATCTTCAAAGGTGACTATATAATCAGCAGAAGCACTGCTTTCAACTCATGAATAACATGCTTTTTCATCCTGATTATCATGAGCTTCATATGATCATGAAGAAGACCTCATAACACTTACTAATTTAATTAGCTGAGCGTGCAAGTATTTGAGATAACATGCTCAGTTGCTTGTCATAATGGAAAGAAAGTCAACATGAAGATGTATTAAATTCACTTCATCATGATGATTATGATACCTCTTGTTGAACAACACCTGCTTGAATTGTATGCGCATACTGATAATGATCTGCAAGATGATTCAGCATGATCAATCATCTTCCTGATGAAACTGATGATATATCATGATCTGATGAAGTGATTATGAATCACCTGCACTGCGCTCATTCTCTTTCACATATCAGAGGCTATAACAACATTCTGATAAGATTGTTAGATGCAAATAACAAAGCTGTGACCTTAAAATGCATGAATCATACATAATATCCTCATTCTTTATGAATTGCTGTGTGAGCAGACTCAACTGAAAGCTGCTTCATGTATGCTGATCATCATGAATCCTGAGGTCATAAATTGGCAGAAGATTGAGAAAGGTGATGAAGACTTTATGTGATGTTAAAAGTGTCTGCAGAGTCAGTTGTGATATGCAAAATGAACCTCAAGTAAACTGCTGTGAAATCAAGCTGAAAAAAGTCAGGCGTGTATTCCTTCTAGAACATAATCAAGCTCATTAAAAACAGTCTCTGACAGAGCTTCAGTTGATTTGAATATTTATGTGAGTTTAAGTCTGTACCTTAGATTCTGAGTTCACATCATACCTGAATGTGCAAGTTGAGAGCGTTGATACCCTCTGAACAGTGAGTTTCAACCTTTAAACCTAGTCATCAATATATTTCAAAGGTGAAGCATAAATGCCTAAGGTACAGACCTTCATTTGTTAATAATGACTGAAACACATTCAACTTATTCTCATGACTAGAAAATAAGCGCCAGGAATCTTTCATAAGACAATGATGATACTGTTTCACGTCCTCATGAATCAAGGCAAGTAAGTTGTATTTTAATGAGTTTATATCATGCCTTGCCATTGTCAAGCAGTGATATTATTCAGATATGAAGTATGACACTCAACTTTATCACACTTGCTCACTCATCATCATTTGCAAGGCTGAGGTACTCATACAATTAAATCATTCCACTGCAGCACTTACCTTATGTTGTCAGCAGGCTTAAATGAATGTGACTGAGTTCATGTCACGGCATGTATTGCACCTTGCATTGTAAGGATATAACATCAGGTCATTCAAGCAGATTTAATCACAATGCTCAGTCTTCTGTAGGCAGCACCTGACTCAGCAAGACCTCATGCCTGACTTTAACTCAGCCTCACAGCTCAGCTTCACTTCATGCTTGTCATAAAACTTGACCTGTCATCATCATCAGTCTCATATCACACTCTACAATATCAACTGCCGCGTCTCATGATATAGCTCACATGAAGACTCAAGCTTTGAGGATGAGGTACTGTGACAAAGCAACATTGTCTGCACTGTTGATTGAGCTTTTCAGGATGAACTTCTCAGTAGAGGTATATGAATTGATAACAGAACATGACATTGAATCAGATTAAATAAGCAACAGGATCAGAGAGAGTTCTTTTTACTCATCATCCTCTGCAGGTTGACTGATGTGCATCAGCTCTGTCTTCAGCTTTAATGACTGAACATACTTACTGCTGACATATAGCAGGATGAGATTTTGAGGCTTCAGGCAAACATCAGCTAAATGATCATGCTGTAACAATGAAGGTCACTATAAATCATATCAATGAATTATGCATGAGTATTCTTAACATTCAACAGATGAATTATGACCTTCAATCATTTATGTCACAGGATGCTTTACATCATCTTTTAATTTTATCAGTGATGTTGTTCACGCTTAAAAGCAGTGACTTGAATATGAGTCAGCTCAATGAGCTTGCGCAGAGTGTTCATCAAGAAGCATGAAAAGTATTTGTGATTTTAATCACCTTGAAGCAAATTTAGTGTACACCTGATTTCATTGTTCAGGATCAGTTTCAGGACATTAATCATTAATTATCATTTGATTTAAATGAGCTTGAGAGAATGATCCTTCAGAGATTCATCATGAAGGAGTTTTATAATCAACAGTGATAATTCCTGATTCTGATCTTCTCAAAGAAGTTGTTGTTGCATGAACTCATGACACAGACCCCTCTGCTGATCACTGAGAGAGTTGAGATTGATAGTGGTAGCTTTAAAACAGCTTATAAGATTAAAATTCATCCCTCTCATCACAAGTTCAGTGTGAGCATGAAAGGATGTGTATGATTTCCTTTTAATCAGGTGTGAACATTATTAAGGTGATAATAATTTATTCAGAAGAGTTTCAGCGCGGTTAAGAGAATTCACAAAGATTATGAAAGTGAAGTTTATAATTTGTTCATCTTAAGTCATTTGAGACATCTGCACATCATTGAGTTACTCAGTGCTTTCACTCATCATGATCAGCATCACCTGATCTTTTCATGAGTGCTTAATGATGATCTCACAGCACTTCTGCAGAGCTCAGTGTCAGAGTTTTAATCACATGAAGAGTGAATGATTGCTTTATGTCATCTTGCATCAGTGATTGAATAGATGCATAACTTTACAGTTGAGTTAATGCTGAATCTTCAATTAATCAGATGTCATCATGATCTGAAGTCATGAAACATTTTAATAAAGGGCACAACCTTAATGTTGACTGATTTTGAACTTTTTAAATTCTGAGACATATTTGAATCATCTGCAACACGTCACAGGATCAGTCAGGGGGACTATTTAGCATTGAAATGTGAGAAATTAAAAAATAGCTTTGTGAAGAGGATTATTCATCACTCAAGTGATATCTGATCCTTTGATTACATCATCACAGAGATTCTCTCATACATGCTTAAGAGTGCAGATGATGTCAAGGAGTTTAAAGAGTGACAGTGATATCATCTGCACAATTACTTGTTCTCCTACTTTTATTAAAGTCTGAGTGCACTCAACTTGATCACAGCTGATTGACTATCACGCCTGAAGGATGAATCACAGGTGATAATACTGATGCTTTTATCACTGATTCAACAGATGCTGTCAATAGAACCTGCTCAATAATTAAAAGCAGCAGAGGTTCAGGCGCGTCTACAGTTCATAATTATACATTTAATCATGAATGAGATCACCTGTCAGTATGAGGTGACCTGTGAGCAGAACCTTTTAATGAGTGTTTAAATCAAGTGATGAAGATTTAAGAGCTGAAGTCATGCCTGTGAAATCACAGGCACTGTTGAGGCGCCTGATGCAGCTCTGATAAAGGAATTTAATCATGAGTTTCAAGTCACCTTGAGCGTCCTTTATTATATTCAGGAGCAGCTGAAGATAATTATGTCAACAGATTAAAACATGCAGAAATGAGTATTCTTTCTGCTTCATTATTTCAACAACTGTCTTGCTGAGCTGCTGCCGCCTGCTGCACAGAGAGAGATGCAAGATGAGTTGAAGCATCATGTCTTAAATATTTAAGACACTGAGCGCATGAGAGACGTTGAACAGACATTGCATGCACAGAATCTGAGAGAAAAGATGATCAAGCTGATGATGATCAAGTGAATGACTGTTCTGATGAAGCAGCATCTATTCATGATGCAACTCAGACTGCAGATTAACTCAGAGAGAGTTTAACTCATCTGAAAGCTCATCAAGCTTCAATTCAGTGAGATCATGATGATTGATGAAACTGAAGATGATGTGCTCATCCTCATTGAATGAGTGCAGCATGAGTTGCATATGATGAAAGAGATCAGCTGTAAGCGCTTTATAAACATTGATGCTCTCATAACTCTGCTCAACTCAGAGAATAAACTTGAAGAGTTCTGTGTTCTTCATTGCTCTGCATACTTTCATGATCAGAATGAAAATTGATACAGGATGATATTTGAACTCTCAGCTGCATCTGTGATCAGAAAGTCATTAAAGCTGATACTGCTTATCATCATATTCACAACACAGAGCATGAGGAGATCATGGCTGACACTGAAAGACAAGTTTAAACTGATGCACACCCTCACTGCCTTGATCACTGAGTTTCACAAAGTAGAATGACTGCACAAAAACATCTCATCCTCAAATATCATCTTTTTCTCACCACAAGGATCATCTCCTGAGAAGCATATTTTAAGACTGTATGTAATCAGATTCAGTCATAACTGACTGATGTTTGAGAGAACTGACAGACCTTATGACATCAAGTTTAAGAATTATCAACATTCAGAGTACCTTAAAAATGAGTTATGATTTAATTTCAAGTTTGATTACTACAGTCTCAGCTTGATGTTGCTTGAGATTAAGTATTGAGCATCACTTCATGAGATGACACAGTGTTGACATGATTCATCTGAAGAAAAATTTCATGACTGACTTTTAAAGAAAAGAGTGCCACAATTGAAAGAAATGATGAGTGATACATATTTTAAGGCAGTGAATGTGTGTTTGAGAAGTGACTTTGAGGCTAATGATAAAAGTGAGGACAGAGTTGATGATATTACAGCACTGCATCTTGAGTTTGAAAAGTTAATCATGACACAGCTTGCCAAGTGTTCAGTTTAATTAATTGAGATATCAATTGAAACATTTGTCCCTGTGAAGCAAGAGTCTTGACAATTTAAGCTTTAATAACTGAATGACATAAGGTAGGACTCTGATTTCACATATTATTAAGAATTTAATCTACCTCCTTAATAAACGCATTCTAACTCAGTTGCACAGAATTGTGCAGTGTTTTGTTAATTCTTTTATCTCAGTCAGCTCAGCTCCTACTAAAGCTTAAGTGTGATGCAGTTGCACCTTAGGTGAAATCAGGTAATTTTTTTCTTAACTGCTCAACTGTCATGCTCATTTTTGTCTCACGTGTCCCTAATCTGATAATTAAGTGATGAGATGATTGCCTTAAGTGAATGTTCACAATCAAGTTTGATTATGATATTCAATTGTGATGATTCTGATATGAATGTACTTAGTGTTAAAAGAAGGCGGCCTGCCTTCAGTATGTGCTGAGGATTGCACAAGTGATTTCTGAGAAATTGATTTCATGATGAGAGGTAATCTTATAATAAGAAATAAAGTGAGCATCTGAGTTGATGAGATTATATTGTAACATTATGTGACATTCCGTGAATCACACTCTTCAATGATTATCATGCAAAATGTGATAAGCTGCACTTGTTACAATAGAATGTCTAGAGCGTGGATTCTCACACACAACTCAAGTGTAGATATGTGTATGCATGAATCAAGCATACAAGGATCAAGTGCTGTTCAATTTACACAGAGTGAAAAAGCATAACTTCTCTGTGTATGTGTTATCATCTGACTAGTTGTCTCTTTTCAAGCCTTCATCTTTTGAAACTGAATATTCTAGATCTTGATATATTAGTGATAAGTTTATACACTTTCACTATTATCAAGGTCAAAATGGCTGCCATTACACTCATAGAAGTCTCAACATCTCAAACTCATTCATCATATGATTACAATGATTTGTGATGTCACTCTCACTTCTCTGCCTGTATCTCCGGCATGGCTACATCTATGAATTTGAAGTGATATGATTTCATTGCATTTCTCAGAGTGTGTCAGAACCTAGAGATCAACTTTTTTTCAATCACATGATAATCAGCTCTTGATCATCTTGAGATAAGCATGCAGAGTGAGATGCTTCAGTCATTGATAAATTTAAATTTAAGCTTTGCCTTCAATCATGTGAAAGTCCCTAGGTATCTCTCATGAGAGGAGAAAGACACAATATATCAGGCTCTGATATTTCAAGTCTCAGTCTTGAGACATTCTGAGATTCACGGTCATTCAAACATCAATAATCTCATTGATGTATGCTGAGATGTTAGACTGAGGGAAGATATTCAGAGTTAAGAATATATTTCACCCTTAAGAGATGTTCTACCTCAAGACAACTTCAAAGCACAGCAGGATACTTCATTCAACAAGTGAAAAGTTTGGCCTGTGTTAATATTTAAGAAATTAAAGCATGATGATTTGAACTGCTTTATGAGGTCAGCATCTGAATCAAACCTGAATATCACAGAAAGATTGAAGTTATGTATAAATATCATGAGTGAAATTAAAAGCCTGCATGATAACTGTAAGAAGAGCAATACTACCTGATATAAGCATTGAACTAAACTTGTGAATAAGCATCATACATGAAGACATCAAGCCTCAGAACATGATCATCTTTGAGGAAAGATTAAGATTATATGCTGCAAAATTATTTGATCTTGATCATTTTATTCTTTTCTGTAATGATGATGATTATGCACTGATGGCATGTTCTAGACCCTGACAAGCTTCAGAACACAGTCATCATAAGATATATTAATTATCTGATATGATCAGTATGAAAGTCTACTCCTTAAGCATGATATGTTTATGATTTTTATTTCATGAACAACTGTTTGAGCTGAGCATTACCCTTGACCTTCACAGTATGAAAGTGAAAGGCTTGAATCATCTAAATGTGTTGAAGAATGAAGGGGGTATGTCTGAGATTGCTTAAAACTTGACATGAAAAGTGCAAGAGCTATCAGTGAATCAAATTCTAAATTTAATCAGATTCTTTGACTCATGTTTAGCACTCAATAATGTAGACTGAGGCTCTGATATGCGCAGTTTACTGCAATTTCTTAGTGATGAATTCATTACATCAACAGCCTTGATGGCTACTGCAACTGCCACAAGAACATCAAGCAGTGAGCTTTATAAACACTTCAAAATAAGCTCAAATTTAATTTAAAACAGTATGTATTTAATCAAGTTAATACAGATCTCAGACTCTGCTTTGAACTTTTATTATGATAATTATCATGTCTGTATCTATATTACCTCCTGTCTAAGAGAGAAATTATCTCATGTTGCAACAAAAGACGTCAGCAACAAACTGTAATCTCAGCAGGCAGCATTTCAACTTGCTTTATGCTTTCAGTTAAGCTTTGAAGTTATACCTGATGAAGAAGAGGTACAAGCAATGTTACAATAAAGTGCAAGGTTAATACAAGACCTTGATAAAGAAATTTTATCAATTGAGCAAGAAGATTACAGAAAACAGCATGAATATTACAAAAGTCTTATTATAAAAAGATTTAACACAAGAATAAATAATGAATATTATTATCACAAGAGTGATGTGTTGAATAAAGTTAAAGTGAAGCTGCAAAAAGACATAATTAGTCTGAGTCAAGTATTTCAGGATTCAGAATATATCATGAATAAAGTGAGATATATGCTAACTGATATTTTCAGGTTTCAAGGACAGTGAAAGGAGGCAGAGAGATTAAACTTGCAGATGATGAAGACATGAAAGAGAATGCTGAGAGAGAAGCATTCACTCACACTGATCAGCATGATTAATCTGACATCAACATACAAAGATCAAGGATGATGAAAGGAGGCTGAGAAGTTGAAGATGCAAGTGATGAAGATAAGCTTAAAAATGCTGAGAGAGAAGCATCTTTTTACACTGATCAACATGATCAACCTGACATCAACATACAGAAATCAAGAACAGTGAAAGAAGGCTGAGGAGCTGCAAGTGCAAGTGATAAAAATGAGAAAAAAGATGCTGAGAGAGAAGCATTTTTTTACACTGATCAGCATGATCAACCTGACATCAACATACAAAGATCAAGGATGATGAAAGGAGGCTGAGAAGTTGAAGATGCAAGTGATGAAGATAAGCTTAAAAATGCTGAGAGAGAAGCATCTTTTTACACTGATCAACATGATCAACCTGACATCAACATACAAAGATCAAGGATGATGAAAGGAGGCTGAGAAGTTGAAGATGCAAGTGATGAAGATAAGCTTAAAAATGCTGAGAGAGAAGCATCTTTTTACACTGATCAACATGATCAACCTGACATCAACATACAGAAATCAAGAACAGTGAAAGAAGGCTGAGAAGTTGAACATGCAAGTGATAAAGATGAGCTTAAGGGTGCTAAAAGAGAAGCATTCACTCACACTGATCAGCATGATTAATCTGACATCAACATACAAAGATCAAGGATGATGAAAGGAGGCTGAGAAGTTGAAGATGCAAGTGATGAAGATAAGCTTAAAAATGCTGAGAGAGAAGCATCTTTTTACACTGATCAACATGATCAACCTGACATCAACATACAGAAATCAAGAACAGTGAAAGAAGGCTGAGAAGTTGAACATGCAAGTGATAAAGATGAGCTTAAGGGTGCTAAAAGAGAAGCATTCACTCACACTGATCAGCATGATTAATCTGACATCAACATACAAAGATCAAGGATGATGAAAGGAGGCTGAGAAGTTGAAGATGCAAGTGATGAAGATAAGCTTAAAAATGCTGAGAGAGAAGCATCTTTTTACACTGATCAACATGATCAACCTGACATCAACATACAGCAATCAAGGACAGTGAAAGAAGGCTGAGGAGCTGAAGATGCAAGTGACTCATGAAGATGAGAAAAAAGGTGCTGAGAGAGAAGCATTCAGACACACTGATCAGCATGATCAACTTGACATCAACATATAAGGATCAAGAACAGTGGAAGGAGACTGAGAAGCTGAAGGTGTAAGTGATGAAAATGAGCTTGAAAATGCTGAGAGAGGAGCATTCTTCTACACTGATCAGCATGATCAACCTGACATCAACATACAGAGATCAAGGACAGTGAATGAAGGCTGAGGAGCTGAAGGTACTAAATGATGATGAAGGTGTGAAAAGTATTACAACATCAAACTTAATGAGATAGGTAACACTGTACTCACACACATGTGATATAAAGTCTGACTGATCAATAATCAAATGATATTTTACTTAAATGAAAGATTAAACAGTACCTGTTCAAGAAGCTACTGAGAGACTAATGAGTGATAAGCCTCCTCATGACAAATTGTAGAATGTGGCTCACTCAGTCACTTCAGATTGTTGTCAGCCACAGTGATGAGATCTTCAGGTATTTTTTGATCATGAGAAGTGTGAGGATTCATGAATTATTCTTCAGTAACTTCATTACTTTTGTGACATCAGACAGGTGAGCTCTGATAAGATTATAAAACACAGTAGACTTAAAGAAAATACTGCACAGCAGGGAATTTATCTCTTCTACACTGCAGCTCAGTGTGATGCAGCTACTTAAATAATTAAACAACTTATTGTAGCAATCATCTTTGTGACCTTGTGCTGAACTGAGGTTCAGAGATGTCATCAAACATGAAAGTCTAAGTGAGGAGTCAGTACACTCAGGAAGCATTAAAATTATGATGAACATAATAACACATTTCTTAATGAGATCTTCTAACATGCAGTAGTCAACAAAGATATCAAAGGCATAAAAAGATTTTAATGAAGCTTTTAAAAGTCAGATCTTAATGATTTATATTAACATGCTGCTTTGACAAGTGAGAAGCTGTTGAGCATGTCATGACACTGCATCATTCACTGTTAAAGATCATGATGCATAGAAGGTTTTTTCATCACAAATGATACTGACTTGTTAATGTTGAATCATGATGACTTCTCAGAAGTTATGTTGATTTAACTTTTCATTCTGTCAGAGAAAGACCCTTTCTCTGATGTCTTGAGGTATTTCAACTCAGTGAGAGGAGAGAATATATGTTCAGCTGAAAATGAAGTAGAATAAGTATTAACCTCAGTCAGCTTTAATTTTAAGTCAATATGAGCAAATCTTCAACATATTTATGAATTCATAGCTCATGAGTTTCACAATCTCAAGGATTCTGCTGATGATATCTTCATTTCACAGGTTGAGCGCAGGTTGAATTCATTGTCATCACTCATTCAAGAATGTACTTGACTTGAAGAAAGAGCTCATCAAGAATGAAGAAAGCTGTTGAGCATTGAGCATAAAAAAGGCAGGAACATAATGTAGAAGATTTAAAATGCAATTAATGATGCATGAAATGCTCACATCATTCCTCATGTCTGATCTTAAAGTACTTCAAAGTTCATAGCTCACCCTTGCAGTCTCATGAAATTGAGGAGTTGTAGGGC
The DNA here is from genome assembly GCA_000611775.1 of Umbilicaria muhlenbergii. Classification (NCBI taxonomy): domain Eukaryota; kingdom Fungi; phylum Ascomycota; class Lecanoromycetes; order Umbilicariales; family Umbilicariaceae; genus Umbilicaria; species Umbilicaria muhlenbergii. The sequence goes on from KK106984.1 coordinate 1,369,888, forward strand.
ATATATTATCATCAAGATAAGAAGAAATAAGTCAGGTAAAATTGTAGACAGAAACATTCTCATTAGTAATCATGACTTGTTGATGATCATCTTCAACATTATCTTTTACATTCATTGACGCGTTCCACCGGGCTTACTAAAATTCATTACCAGTAAATTATTAATGCAGTGACTGTGCATCATCATCACCTCACTGGTTTTATCCTCAACTGTATGAACTCAATTGAAACAGCATCTTTAATATTCATAATGTCTTCAGTATTTTATTTTTATGCTACTTTGCAATACACATTACCCTTCACCTTCATCAGTCTGACTCTGCATCAAGATATGCTTCACATTTCTTATAAATTCTGTAGTTTACATCATTGCACTTTCTGATGACTTGACATCATTTTCATCACACATTATATTCATGCACCTTAAACACTCTGTACTTGTGCTCATTGTTGTCATGCTGACAGTGAGTATTTTTGCAGAATTCACTTTCTCCTGAATTCATCATCATCTCAGAGGAATTGAAGTGAAATAAAAGTGTTCATGAATATAACAGGTTCTGATTCATTATAAGACTCATCTTAATTGCTTTCATCATCAAGGATATTCTAAAGCAGTCTGTCAGTGCATGATTAAAAAATCAGAGTCACAGACTCACCTTTCTCTATGAGACTCAAACTGATTTATTAAAAAAAGGATTTTTCATTATTGTCAGTCCTGAAGTCTCCTCACATGAGTTGTTTGATGCATTCACATTGACTGGCTCATTCATGTGACTTGAGTGAGTCACTTTATCTTTCAGCTCAAATTAATGAATTATTCATTCATCTGGCACTTCAGCAGTCATGACTCATGCACAACAACTATGTGTTGTCTGTGATTCATGTGTTCATATAATGTTACAAGACAGTTACCTCACATTGATCATGATTGCCTTTTGCCTGATTGACTTGAGTGATACTACATATTGAGATTTTGCGTTGAGTTTCAATTTCTCTATGCATGATGACTGTAAGTGTATAAAGCTACAAATATAAGTTTTCAGTCATTTAAACCCTCCTGCCTTCAGCTAGAACTAGCCGGGCCTTAATGCCCTTTGTGATTAGCTATAAACACTTATTATGTGCATTTTTCTGAGAGGGTCTGAGGGCTTAATATAGAAAACAGGCCTGATGTCACTTCATATTGCAGTAAACATGAGCGTGAGATAGAAGATCTACATAGAGGACTTCAAGAGGCTCAGAATCACAAAATAGAAGCTGAGAATAACATCACAGCAAAAGACTGAGTCATGTGATATGAAAGGTTGAGACTAGTCTTAAGTAGGTCAGAGGATGAGAAGAAGAATTTAATGAATCAACATCTTAAGACTGAAGCCTGAGAAATGAACTTATGCTGACAGTTGAATAGAGCAAGGCAAGACCTTGAGGAACAGATGAATAAAGTGATGCACTCTGCAGAAATGTTTAAAAGTAGCTTAGCAAAACCTCACAGAACTTGAGAATGATGCTGCTGAGAAAAATTATCACATGATGAGAGAGGAGAGCAGAGAATTGAATTAAAATTCATAAATCATTACAACATGTCAAGGCAGAAGCATCCCTCATCAAAGATCATGATGAAGCATGAAACTGAGTGAGTGTATTCCTGTAGTTACACAATTCCCAAGGGAGCAGCCATCAGACTCAGATGATAATTCACTCAGCAAGCTGATCAGAAGTGCTTTTCTTTCAATGAGATTAAAGATAAAGTCTATCTTGACACACCTGAGTCAGTATTGTTTTTGCACATGCACTCACATGATCAAGCTTTTTGTTGTGTGAATTTTTATTCCCTTGTTGACTAACAACCTGACTGAAGAGTATTTAGCTACTGCTTCATATGCAGATAAATTTCACTCTTCTCAAAGGAGCAGGATTCTGATTATCATAAGAATGCTTTTTATACAGAATGTTGCAAAAGTTAAGATCACTACTCTGAGGCAGCTTAAATAATCATGAAATAAACAAGCTATGCCTACTAAATTGAGAAGTGCTTATGTAAGATCACATTCATCTTATCACTCATCACCTCATGAAAAAAACTACCATGGTTAAATGACATTATTAAGTTTGCAGACAGAACTGTAGAAGTAGGTTATTTCAAAAAGTATTAATGTGCTACACTGAGTAATTATTATAGAAGAAGCAGAGGCATGTATAATGAAGAGATGATTTCAAGTCTGACAGAATTATGTGAGATCAGCTTCACACTTGTCACAACTCTTCTCTGAATGATATCATGTCACAGTTGTGAAAACTCACTACTTTATTTAAAGCCCTTGTGCATCAAAATTGAAATGATCATTCTGTCAAGGAGAGTCAAACAGGGCACATTTAACTTTAAATTAATATCACAAGTTTAACTGCAAGACAAAGAATTGAGACAGAGCGTGATTTTGTTCTGAGCTTGTTTCATGATTGAGTTGTCATCTGAATGGAAAATCCTGTTTTCAAGAACTTCATGAAGACTGTGTTAAGATATGCATCTCTCTCACATTATGCAGTAAATGAGGAAGATTTCTAGGTGATAAAGTAAAAATTCATGTTTTGAGCATCATCTATTACTTGATTTTCATCCTGAATTAAATCTCTGTTAAGTCATAAGCATCTTCTATGTGTGTAAAAGGGTTGAATTCTCCTAGAAGCTCTTGTGAGTCACTTAAATACTGTTTAAGAAGATGCTAGACTTAATCAAGTCATATATCACTACATAGAGTAGGTGTGATTCAGCATCACTGTAACAGTCTTTAACCTTGTTTCTCATGCTCACTGCCAGTATCAACTAGCCTCTTTATCACGTAAGAGTTCCCTCTAGCATAAATAGAATTCAACATATGAATCAAGCAATTGAGGTAACAGAGGTATTGAATGTACTCACTTCATCATTGAGGACAAAGAAGAGGATGACAAAAGAAATTAAGACAAAAGAAATCAATGAGAGGATAAAGAGGCAGAGACAGATGATGAAAGAGAGAAATCTGACAGTGATGATGACAAGAACAAGGCACCTCTGTTATGTTTCACAAAGCAGAGTTATCAGTCTGATGCTGATGAGAAGTCTTCAGAGAAGTGTTAAATTAAACACTGCTGCTGTCTGTTATTTCTTTAAAATGAAGTGATTCATAATCTGAATGAGTGTACAACATGCATTTTAGATTCAAATAGTGAATGATATTCTGAGATTCAATAAGTACTTTATGTGCGTCTACTTGAACTGTAGCAGAGTCAGTGAGCAGCTTGAATCATTGAGAAGAAGTGCCTTAAGTCACTTGTTGAGTTTCAAGCTTAAGCCTTTAATATCTTTGATTATAAGGATGGTGGGCAGGGAGCTTTAAAAGCATCATTAAAAGATGAAGGGGAGTCTGAGGAGGCTATGAAGGCTCAGAGGAAGAGAAGAAGCCCTGCTCAGTTAAAGCAAAAAAAGTGAATGAGGTGAAGAGATGACTGAGGAGTGAAAGAAAGTGTTGTCTTGAAGTTGAAGTCCTGATAATCATCATGAAGGAGAGGTTTCAGAAGTCATCTCTGCTGTCACTTTCATCATCACTGCTCTCATCACTGCTGAAGAAAAAAGGTGTTTGAATTCACTGCTGTGAATACACTCACTGTCTGCACTGACTTAAGCAAAAGATTATGAGATTCCTTCAGCAGCAGAGTATTCATATTTAAAAATTTGATGAGGTTATAATCTTGTACTGTTTTACTCAGTTTCTTGCTTGATTTAATCATCTCAGAATTGTTGTCCTCCTCATCAGCTGTGAGGACACAGAGGTTGAAGATGATACACTGCACATCATTATGCAAGTCTGCCTTCAGAGGTTGATAGAAGTGAACAGAATTCATGTCAACAAACATCATTGTACAGCGCAGGTGCAAAAGGTATTCAGAGGATTTAAATAATTTAAGCTTCTTGACTTGAGGATCTGAAAGAGAGACAGACACATTCATTGAGTCATGTCAATGCAAGAGGTCTGAATCTTCAAGCTGAGACTTTCATGACGCACTGACTGTATTGACATCATTCATGACTCTTAGCCTCAGCTTCTTGCATGATTCAATGAGTCTTCTTGAAACTTCTCAAACATATGCATTCCTGATCAGGCTTTAGCTCAGCTTCAACTGATGACACTCTGCCTTCAATTATCTTATTCAGCTGTTCATTTGCCTAAGAGCTCTTCAGTGACACTCAACTTGAGGACAAACATTACAGCTTCTCTGACTTAAAAGGCAAGGATCATCCGCAACTTGGCAGCCCGCTCAAAAATAAGGTTTTAGTTAATAGTACTTTATGCGCTCAGAGCACTCTCTGAGCAGTAAATGAGCTCATACAAATCTTACACTTTAAATAACTATTATACCTTCATAAATAATAAGAAACTTTTTATTGAAAAGTTTTAAATCTCTTTATTCTGTACACTTTACAAACTAAAGATTTCTTCATAAGTTTAAAAGTGATCTAGAGAATTCTAATCAGGTAATTGCTGTGAGCTTTTCTTTCACTGTTGTTAATCTTAAAGCATCAACTCTCTGCTCAAGGAGCTTTATTGAGGAATAATCAAGAAATGACTTCTTGAGAGAGAGGCAAATATTCTTCTTCACTAGCACCCTGAATACACTATCTAGGTGATGCAGGTGCTCATTCAGCATATTGAAGAATATAACAATGTCATTCATGTAAGCTCATGTGAATTTGTGTTGCTCTCAAAGGACTTTGTCTATCATTCTTTGTATATAAGCTGATGAGTTTTTATATTTTATCATCACCACTTTGAATACTTCCTGACCTCAGTGGGAGGACACTGTAAGCTTGTGACAGGTCTCTGATTTTACCCTTCATTAATGAAAGAAGCTGCTACAATCTATCATTGATATGTAGTTGAATTCATGTACTGCTGTGAGGATCTCAGCTTGAGATGACATTAAATAAGTAAAAGTTTACTTATTATAAGTTTTACTGTTATTATAACACTGTGTGTGTACTTGTTTAAACAATTGTTTTAATAACTGTTTTTTTATCGCAAAATTTTGATGTTCCGCTCAAGATTTAAGGTTGAGCTCAAAGCGCTCAAAGGGTGCTAAGAGCGGCTGTTAGCTGGGACATGAGATCAGAAGCTCAGAGCGCTCAAAGTGCTAAAAACTAACTCAGAGCTAACTTGCTAAATTGCTGATGATTTTGCAGCCAAGCCTACCTTTTTCATGAAGTCAGAGTAATGAATTCTTACTCTTCAATCAGTTATCAAGAAGAGGGCTGTGAATGAGTTACTTGCTGAATTTGATGTCTGATCTGTTAGGTTCAGGCCTCTTCATGATTGATACACCTTTTTTTGACCTTTTCAGTCACATTATCAACTTCTTGCGCTCCTCTTGCTCATTTGCAAGGCTGACGTCTACACGGAATTGTTGAATTGAATTATTCAGAACATTCAGTTTCTTCATTGTTTGATTATGTTGATCCTCTGTCATCTTTCATTTCAATTTCCACTTCTCTTCCCTGACAACAGTGTTGTAGTTGATCTTCAAAGCCTCAAGTTCATCCTTCCTCTTTATAACATCCTCAAATCACCCCGTTCAGTTGTTTCAAGGGATCGTTTCCTCAGCTGCCCGCTTAATAGTGTTTTCATGAAAGAAATGCACAACCTTTGCTTTGAATCTCAAAATCTTCACATACAAAGCCTTCATGATGATCTGATAGAGAGCATGAGAGTCTGCTGCAGCTGATTTCTTTGTTTTCTTTGAATTCAGTTTCACTTGTGTGCTGCGCAAATCATAGCTTGCTTCTTGAAGAGCACATTGCTTGACAATCATGACAATCTGCTTTAATGCCTTGGTTTGAATTGCTTTCTTGTCATGTGGGTTGAGAATAAGCTGTGGCAATGCTTTAGCTTATGAGGTGAAGAAAAAGTATTTCAGACTTATTGAAAGCATCAGACAAACGCCTGCTCAGGCAAGTGAAGTTGAGGTGCTGTTCACAGTATTGAGTGCATCACTCATGTAATCTTTACTTCATTCAATGATACTGACAATGGGCTTCACAAAATCTTTGACAGCAAATTCATGACCTTCAAAAGAGAGTTTTCAAGATTTGTCCTCAATCTGTTGCTGTTTCTTTTTCACAATCTCATTCATTTGCAGGAAAAGGTGATCATCATCTTTGAGCATTTCTGTGATCCCAGCAGCTTCTCTGACCTCATGTTCATATCAGGCTATCAAGTCATGATCATGATGTCTGAGATATTCATATGATTCCTGTCAGAGAAGAGAAGCGCGGCGAGGCTCTAGGGCAAGCTCATCAGGTTTCATAGCATTGACAGAAGTATGAGATGTAGAGGCCTCAGTTCAAGCTGTATAGATCAGCTGATCTTTCTGTGAAGTTGATGATGTGCTGACAGGTTTTGATAAATCATTCAAGACTGATTTGACTTCCTTTTTACGCTTGAAGATCTTGAGGACACTGTGACTGAAACAATGTGAACTCATATCATCACTGTTGATATCAGGCATTTTTCTAGCCCTGACATAAGAATTGAGATACAGAGAAAGTGGTCAGTATCTAAAGCATGATTGATAAGTTGTTTCAGTTCTCAGACATATCAGTGAGCTAAGCCCCTTCAGGCTAGCGTCTATCACTAATTCTTTTTCAGGTTAGCTTTCACTTACATCTCATTCAGAGAAGCTAATACTTGTAAGAGGCAGGTTATGACAGGTATGACAGGATTTCAATTGTAGTTATTGTACAATCATAAAACAGGTTATCTAAGCAATGTAGTCACGTATGAAAGTAATCATATGATAATAGGTCTTCTATTTCATGAGGAAACTGATCACTGAGGAAGCAGGTTTCTGAACCTCCTTGTGAAAAGTTTTCACTTGATGCCAAGGCGCTACTCACTGAGTCATCATATAAGTGAGCTATAATGATGTACTGTCATACTGTCATACTGTTGTACTGTCATACTGTCATACTACTATATATGGTGGCCCTGACAATACTGACAATAATAACAATAATATTATTATTGATCAGCAACATCATGAATGTGATACACCTTTATCACTTATATCAGATGATGAATTAGCTATAAATAAACCTAATAGCTTACAAAAACATAAGTATGATACAAAAATTTATACAAATGACAACAATAACAAGTATAATACAAAAATTTATACAATTGACAACAGTTCATTAGATGAATTATCTGATGATGAACTAGCTTTTTTAACTATTCATAATAGTAACATTGCTTCAGACTCTATTACATATAAACAAGTCATAAATAGTCAAAATGCTAATAAATAGCAAAAAGCAATGGAAAAAAAAAATAAATGACTTAAAAAGTCAAAATACATGATCTATAGTTAACCTCCCTAAAGATAAAAATATCATAAAGGGTAGATGGGTTTATAAAACAAAGCTCAATAAAGATGATACTATAGACAAATATAAAACAAGATGAGTTGCTAAAGGTTTTCAGCAAATATATGACATAGACTTTACTGAAACCTTTTGTAATACTGTTAAACCTATGGTTTTTAGAGCATTATTTGCATTAGCTGCATATTTAAATCTAGAAATACAGCAATGAGATATTAAATCTGCATTTTCTAATGCAAAATTAGATGAAGAAATCTATATAATGCAATTTACAGGTTTTGAAGACAATATCAATAGAGTTTGTTTTTTAAATAAAGCTTTATATGGTTTAAAACAGTCTGCAAGACAGTTTTATATATTTTTAGCATCAATGCTAAAAGAATTAAACTATGCACCTATAATAGCTGATCAATCAGTGTTTTATAATAACAAAAATAATGTTATTATCACTGCACATATTGATGATCTACTTATATTTGCTGAAAGAAAAGAAGACATTGAACTTCTTAAAAATCAGTTAAAATCAAAAGTAGAAATATCAGACTTAGGTGACATAAGTTACTTTTTAAGCATGCAAATTACAAGAGATAGAGCAAATAATCAGTTATTTTTATCTCAAGAAAAATACATCAAAAAATTACTTAATAGGTTTAATATAAAAGGTGAAAAACCTATATATTCACCTAGTGTTCAAGGTGTAAGACTTGAGAAAAATCTAGACCAAGCAGATCAAAATACAATTAAAGTATATCAACAATAGATTGGTTCTTAAATGTATTTAATGACTGCAACTAGGCCTGATTTAGCTTTTTCAGTAAGTAATTGTGCCAAATATATGAGCAATCCTAGTGAAGAACACTTTAAATGTTATGACATGAGCATAAGCTTTAGCAGTGTTAAGCTGCTAGGCTGAATCAAGTCTAGTGTGACTGAGCATTTAAATGTTTATGTTGTGACTGCAGCCTTTGTACTGACTTTCCTTGTACTTTTCTAGGTTCAAATAACTCACTTCTTACATCAGTTCTAAGCCTGCTTTATGTTGTGAAATAGCTAACTGTAACATTAAAGCTCTAAATAGAATATGACAATATGTCAGAATCACTGAAAATAAAGGTTTATTTTATAAAAGTAGTGATAAGCCAAAATTAAAAGGCTATGTAGATAGTGATTGAGGTGGTGATTATACCACAAGAAAATCTACTACAGGTTATATATTTTTATTTAGCAGTGCACCAATATCATGATCATCAAAACTACAAAAATCAGTGGTAATAAGTTCTTGTGAGGCAGAATATATGGCCTTAAAAGAAGCAACTAAAGAATTAATATGATTAAAAGTCATATTTAATCAAGTAAAGTTGTTAAATGGCTATTCTGTTAATGTATTACATTGTGATAATACATCTGCTATAGATTTATCTAAAAATCCAGAGTATCATGCAAGAACAAAGCATATTGACATACAATATCACTTTGTACATGATTATATTGATAAAAAAGTATTTGAATTACTTTACATCAATACAAAAGACCAATTAGCAGATGCTTTAACTAAAACATTAAATATTAATAGTTTTAGAAGTTTCACTACTAAGATTAACTTAGTAAAACTAGAGGCAGCTAATAAAAAAGTAAGAATAAAATAAATATTAAATCTATAAGTCTTACAAAGATCTTACAAAGAGTTTTTTACCTTAAATAGTTTTCTCTTTATACAATAAAGTAAGAATAAAATAGATAATTAAATCTATAAGTCTTACAAAAAAGAGTTTTTACCTTAAATGGTTTTCTCTTTATACAAAGAGGTTTTTTAATCATATTAAAACTAAAATATGTTTTAATCCTCATACATGGCAGTGCAAACATATTGTTAAATACTTATAGACAGTCTTTCAAATCTTTGAATACTTTTCACGTTGTCAATGGCCTGTAACAGAGGGAGCACCCCCACCGCGTCACAAACAACAAAAACACCAACATCAACATCAGACACAGAGGAGAGCACCTCAACATGTGAAGAGGATGTAACAATGATTGAGAGCTTTCTGCTATGAAAAGGAGCAGGGAAACACGTTGTGAAAGCATGAAAATGTGTGATAGAGCCAGTGAGGGCCAAGAGTGACAGTCAGAACAGTGAGCTGAAGAGCTTAAAGGAGGAGGTCAGAAAGATAGAAGGAGTAATAAAGAGCCTCATAAGTTAAAGACAGGAAGCAGCAGGCTCACAGTCATGAGTGAGGGTGACAGCAGGCACAACTCAGAGGGCTGTGATCAAGGGCACAGTGTCAGCTTCAGCATGAAGGGAGAAGGAAGTATTGATTACTGAGGTTTCAAAGCTTCAGGAGAGAAAGACTGCAGCAGAAATAACAACAGAATTAAAGAAAGAGGACAACAGTGTTCAGAGAGTGAGGAAGCTCTCAAGTGAGGTCTTTGCAGTGTTCTTCAGGGACGCAGTGACTAAGGTTAAGTGAGTGACAGAGGAGAAGGGCAGCATGTTGAAAAAGCTTAAAGACATGATGAGGGTCAAGGTTCACACCTTGAATGTGATTGTGTGTGAGTTCTCAGGGAGCTCAGTGAGCAGGCTGAGTGAAGATCAGAGAATCACAGCATTGAGAATGAGCACCTCAGCCACTGCAGAAGGGCTGATGAAGGTGATTCTGATGAAGGCATCATCATTTCAATTCACAGAGGTGATGATTCTCAGGTATGAGACACCTGAGCTTGCAAACAAGGCTATTGACAACAGAATCATTTGAAACAGTGCACTGCTTAATGTGAAGCTGTACACAAGGGGGGTGTGAGCAGAGTGATGCTACAAGTGCCAGGACTATAAGCACACAGCGTAATTCTGCAGGCAAAGGGCTAAGTGTGGGTGATGCACAGAGCCTCATGACTTGCTGATGTGCTCAGTTAGAGGGCGCAAAAGCGCTAGAGTGTGTGCGCCTTGCAAGGGGGACAAGACTCATTGTGCACTCAACTCAAGTTGCTCAGCAAAGCTCACAGTGAAAGTGAGAGCAAAGCAGATCTACAACAGTAAACCTACAAGGTTCAGAGAGACCAGGACTAATTCAGTCATAATGTCTTAACAGGAGAGCATGCAGACACAGATGCTGATCACAACATCAACTGCAGAGTCATGCATGCAGCATGAGCAAACCTCAGGCTCAGAGGTTGAGGAAGAAAGCTATATACTGATCAGCTTCAACATCAGCAAGAGGAAGAGGGCCGTCAGCTGATCAATCAACCTCTTCACAGTGAGCACTCAAGGCATGAGCCTGATCAGTGAGATCTTCAAGAGGGCTCATGACTCACAGCAGAACCTGAATGGAGATGATGTCATGATCAATGAGCAACTACAGTCACAGCAGTCTCTATGAATGAGCTGTGAATACTACAATACAACATGCACAAGAGAGGCAATGTGATGAAGCTCACGCGCAACATTGACATCATAATGATTCAAGAACCGTGGGTTAACCCACATGAAAACACAATCAAGAGATCAGCAAGATGCCTCTTCACTTTAATTTGAAGAGAGGCAAGCTCAAGAAGCTGCATCTTTGTCAACAAGAGACTCAACCTGAGCAAGTGAGTGACAGTGATCACTAATAGAGACCTCTGCTCAATCAGGATACAAAGTGAGCTGAGCAAGGTTTAAATTCATAGTGTGTACACTCAACTGCTGAGGAGCACATCAACAAGATCTGATGAGTACAACAATTCATTCACATCAATGAGAGGGCTCTTAGAGGACAACAGAGCAGATCAGCATGTGATTGTAGAGAACTTTAATGTTCATTATAACTTATGATCAGGCATCAGACATCTCACATTGCATGCAGCAGCAGAAGGTCTCATTCTCTTAATCTTCAGTAATGAGTGCAGCTTGCTCACCTCTCAAGGGCTGAAGACCTTCTCAACAAGCAGAGGAGGGACAACAATTGACCTAGCTTTCATCACAGAGGAGCTAGCCTGAAATTTAATTGCTTGTGATATTGAGACTGAGCTTGACCACGGCTCTGATCATCAGTCAGTGCTTATCAGGTTTCAGTTCTGCCTGTCAGAGGCCTCAGTCTCACAGCTTAAATGATGAAAAGACATCAATGTGGAGCAAGTGCAAGCAATGACCAAAGCGCAGCTTAAAAACCTGTCAGCCATAGTGACAGTAAAGCAACTTGAGGCCTATGCAGAAACCTTTTTGACTGTAGTTCAGGAGATTATTAAGTGAACAGTCTCTGTCACAAGACCTGGCGCGCATGCAAACCCGTGATGAAACAACCAAGTGGCTGAGGCTGTCTGAGCGGCAAGGGCGGTGAGAAGGAGATGACTCACTGACTGAAGTGAAGAGTCAAGAGCAGTGAGTGTCACTTTTGAGCAGGAAAAGTGCACTGTGATAGAAAAAGTAAAGACAGCATGCTTCTGAAGCTTCATAGCAGAGAACTCAGCTGAGGAAGGGCTCTGAGCCCTAAGCAGGTGAGTGAAGGGCGCTTCAGATAATCATGCTTAAGTCTCAAAGCTCAAGGTCCTGACTTCAGCCAGGCTCACAAACGGTCACAGTGAACAAGCAGAGGTGCTCAAAGTCAGGTTTTACTCATCATCATGAGTGAGTGACCTGACTGAACTGACCCTGCAGAGAGACTGATTTGAAGTGAGCAGTGAGATAATCAAGGAAGAGATCACTGCAATTCTTCAGACATGCTCATTCAAGTCAGCAGCCAGTGAGGATGAGGTGTCATTCACAGTGCTCAAGCAGTTGAGTGACTCAGTGATATCAAGTCTGACAATGCTCACAAATGCAAGCTGGCGCCTGCATCACTTCCCTCAGTTCTTTCAGAAGGCAAGGACAATCATACTCAAGAAGTCAGGCAAAGGCTCATATGAGGAAGCAAGCGCGTGACGGCCTGTAACCTTACTCAAGATCATTGGCAAGGTGGTGAAAAAAGCCACTGTCAGGAGAATCAAGAATGCAGCAGAGGAGCACAGCCTGTTACCCTCAGAACAGATGAGGGTGAGGGCTGACTAAAGCACAGAGACAGCCTTAAAGCTGCTCACTAACCTGATAAAGACAATATGAAGTGAACACAAGAACAATGTTGTGACACTCCTCTCCTTAAACATCTCTGAGGCTTTTGACACAGTGATTCACAGGAAGCTGAGTCAGATTATCAGAAGCAAAGATTTCCTCACTTGAATAAGTGACTGAGTGATGAGTTTCTTGAAGAACAGGAGCACTACACTTCTGTTTAATGAGATGAAGACAGAGGAGTTCAGTGTGAAGGCAGGAGTCTCACAAGGCTCATCACTCTCACTGATTCTTTTCTTGCTCTACAATGTGGAGCTCATGAAGATGTGTTCAATCCTTAGTCAAGGAGTTCATGAGATTGGTTTTGTGAACAACCTGAATGTGTTGACCTACAATTCAACTACTGAAGCTAACTGCGCTACGCTAAGTAGAGTGCATGAGTGGTGCTTAAGGTGAGCAGAGAGACATGAGATTACATTCACCTCACACAAGTATGAGCTCATTCACTTCTTAATCAAGATCAAGAGGCACAACCTGGCAGCAAGCATTGACTTGAGGAGTGTAGTTCAGGGACTGAAGAAGAGTGTGCAGGTGCTAGAGGTATGACTAAACTTAAAGTTGAAATGAACAAGTCATGTGAAAGTGATAGATGAGAGAGGTGCAAAGAGCTGGTGCTGCTTCAAACAAGTTATCATGTTCACATGAGGAGCTGACTTCTTGAGAGCATGACTCCTGTACAACAGCTCAGTCAAACTGACTCTGACTTACAGAGCAGAGGTTTGAGGAGAGGAGGGTAAGAACAGAGCAGTTGAAAAAGCCAAACTTACTCAGAACAAGTGCTTGAGAATGATGAACAGAGCCTTCAAAGTTACCTCAATCAGGGAATTGAAGGTGAAGGCGTACATCTCATCAATTGATTTGATGATGAAAGAGCAAAGAGCAGCACATTTGTGATGTGTATTTCAGGCGCTGATCAGAGAGTTCATCAGAGCTCAGTGCATGATGATAAGAAAGTGAGCTTGATGCAAGAGAAGAGGGATGAAGGGCTCAGCATCAACAAGAGTATCAGTGATAAAGGAGAAGGTGAAATGAGCAGATGAGAGGGCAAGAAAGCTGAGCACAGGCAAGAAGGCAGTGCTTAATGAGTGAAGAGTGCAATGAGAAAGGGTGCTGAGAGCAAGGTGAAGTGTCACAGCCAGAGCACCTTCAGATAAGGCTAGGCTCAAGATGCATCAGGGACTAGCAAAGGCAGAGAGCTCAATACTCATTCAGATGAGAACAGACGTGATCAGCCTGAGGCAGTACTTGTGCTGAAGGAAGGTGCCAGGTTTTAAGTCATCAGAGTGTGATTACAATGAGGGGGTAAAGACACTGAAGCACATACTAATTGCATGCTCACATGAGGATGAAAGACGGGTGTGAAGAAGAGACACTAAATTCACAGATCTGATAACAGCTCCTCTTCTGATGAAAAGAACAGTGAGCTGATTCATTCACAGTGATAGAATTGAGCAGTTTAAGCTGACCCGTCACTTGCTGTATGGCAGCAGCGGGGGGGAGGAATAAGAGGCTTGACAACAAGCATAAGAGAGCAGATGAGTGATACTTGACCTGTGTGAAGAACACAGAGTTGAAGGTTTTGCTTTTCATGTTCCTTCAAGAAGGCGTGCTTTTGTGCAGTAGTTAATGCACTCCTCATAGCTTTCACTCACAGGTGTAAAAATTTAATAATAATAATAATAATCCTCATACATATATATAAGAGGTTTTTTATTTTTTCCTCTGCAATAATGATTAAGAGGGTGTGTTAAATTATATGATAAATAATCTATAATAAGTAATCATTATCACATATAGAATAGAAGATTCAGTTCTAGAAAATTTTAAAAACTTCTATGAATTTCTATGAAATTCTATGAGTTTCTATGAGTTTCTATGAGGTTTTATGAAGTTTTAAAGACTTCTAGAAAGTTTCTAAATATAGAAACTTCTAGAAGGTTCTAGAAAAAACTAGAATTGCTTATAAATTAATATTATAAATCAATGTTCTGTCAGTTTCTAGACTATTCCATGTGTTTAGAAATTAAAATTACAAATTAAAGATTATAAATCATGTTTAAAACACTCTGTAAGGTGCTAAAACATTCTATGTGACAAATATCAATGTATATAAACACCTTTGACCTCACTCTTCTGTCAATACTTCAGTCTCAACACAATACAATATTATTACTATTATTATAACTCCGCTACCACTTTACCTTTTATATAGTGACACTTTTCATTATATATACCTAATATCACCTCCTCATCTCAACACTATTTAAGCTCATAACTTATTGAAAATATAATGTGAAAACAGATTTATATAGTGAGAAGTGTCACTATATCAAAAAAAGTGTAGCAGATATATAATAATAATCTGTATAAAAGTTGTATTAAACTTAACTGATTATGTCAGAAAAGCAAAATTAAAAGTGCTTATATACATAAATATTTATCACATAAAATGTTTTAGCAATGATAAAATGTTTTAACAATGATTTATAATTTTATATTTATAATTTTAATTTTTAATCACATAAAATAGTTTAAAAACTAACAAAAACATTGATTTTTAATATTAATTTGTAAACAATTTTAGAAATATTTTAGAAATATCTTTATAAAAACTTTTAAAAGCTTTTAAAGACTTTTATAGTTTTATAAAAACTCATAAAAATTCATAAATTTTTTTAAAATCTTTTAGAATTTTCTATTTTATATGTGATAATGTTTATTTATTATAAATTATTTATTATATAATTTAACAAAAATAAAATTTTAAATACTGTTTAACAGATAAAATCTACTTTCTGATGTTCAAGCAGCTGAAAAGAGATAAGTCAGCAGTCACTTTAAGCAGCTCAGACACTGTTGAGAAGCCTGTCTGAATTGATTGAATTATATTTCAGTGATCTTAAGAGTTAATGAAGGGGCTTTGAAGACTTCTGTCACATTAAGAATTCTCCCTGTTGAAGTGACAGCACTTTTGACCTCTGAAATCTTCTTTTATCACACCCTCACTCCTTCCTATGAGCTGAAGGTCTCAGTGAGGCAGTGAATACATATAAGACATGAAGCTCACATTCTGCTCTCAACTCACTTTATTGCTCATTTCACTCACTTCACAGATGAACTTAAACTTCATTTATATCATTCACCTGTCCTGCTGTCATCCTCTTCTTCAAAGGTTAAGTTTAAAGCTGATCTTCAGAGCTGTCTCAACCTGTGATCTTTTTTTACAGTGCTGTGTTACCTGCTATGACAGCAGTTATACATCTCACATGATGACAGAATGATCTGTAGTCACTGTAAAATCAACAGATTGCTGCTGAGCTTTTATCTTCAGCAGCATGAAAAGCTTGCAGCACATGACAGAACTCACTTAAAGGCTGCAGATAACATGAAGAAGAGCTTGACATTAATATTAATGAAATGAGAAAGGTAAAATATCTTCTGTCACAATCTGTGATGACTACTGTTGCTGATCAAATGATCAACTAGGTTTTACTGTGAATTCAGGCATGACCCTGAACCTTTCCTCAAGAAAGCACAAGTACTGAATTTCAAAATATTTTAAAAATGAATGTTGAATCACTACAAAAGAATTGAGGCGGCCTCAAGTCTGAAGAACTACTGACAGGTTTTAAGAATGCACAGCCTCAACAAGGCTGATTAAGACTTCAATCAGCATGAAAAGAGAGACATACATAATGTGAGATGTTCATTCCTTGAGGTTTAAAAAGCTTTAAGCTGATGTCTCAGCTGCACACAGTATCTTGACTTGCTTATTGATGAGTATAATCTTCACAGACTGCTGAGGAAAAAGCTGATCATTAATCTTGATGATTTTTATCTTCTCCTCTATACACACTGAGTCCTTGATGATTGAATGTATGAGGATGAACATCAGCGGGTTCAAGTTTCCACAGGGCTACTCACGGCCGTGTTTTTCAGTTACAGGTCATGCTCATTGTTCAACACCTGAGTTAAGTTGAATGATGATTCAGATGAGCTGACTGACAATCTTCTGATCATCAATGATCAGAATGACAGAAATCACAGTTTAAACATTATCAAAATGAGCAAAGACAATGATATGAAGCGCAGGCGTATTTATGACATCATGATGATTATTGATTCTGATTGCAAGATTGATAATGATGTGAGCATGACTTGTGATAATGATAATGACACTGATCTCAACTCAATCTATGATATGAACAATGACTGTGACATTGATGATGACTGTGATGTTGAACTTAAGAAGACTCAGTCATTCCTGTATCAACATTTCATCATCAGCATTATTCTCAACCTGATCATTAAAAAAGTCAACATGATCTTCATGAAGATCACCCTTCTTCACACTAAAGAGGAAGATAATAATTCATGAATGTGAATAATTCTGACCTCTTCACTGATCACATCCTGTGACTGATTAATGCACATTCAGCAAAATGCTGATCATTGATGAAAAAGATGATGATTCATTATTTTTCCTCCTTGATCACCTCATCTCTCTCATGATTTATAATGACGCCTTCAAAGCTGAGTCCGCAAAAGATGTGAAGAATATGTTTTAAGTGAAGATGTCATCAGGCAAGAAAAGCTTAATTGTGAAATGAAAGCACTAAGTTTTGAATCTTCCTGTCTTTCATGAATCTTTGCGTGGTGTGAATGAGTTCAGGACATCAACTACAGAACCTCTGCATGTTATCACATGAATTCACTATCTCAAATGACTTGAATGAAAGACAGGCTTTCAACATTCTTTCATACAGTATGAGCTCAGATGTGATCTTTTGAATGTTGTCAACAATACATCTCCTCTTTTGACCTCAATTCAAATTTGTTTTCCTGAGAAGAATGATGCACATGCTGATTTTATGCAATGTGATCAGACAAGGCTTCTGCTTCAGTACAGGATCAGATCTTCAATCATAAGTTCAACATAATCAGATACTATTTGAATCAAGAGGTTTGATTCAACATTAAGGCTTACTATTTAAGGCGCCCCTTCAATGAAGTCATTTAAAAGATGACTCAGCTTGTCAGTTTAACAATTGATGTGAGCACCCTGACTGACTTGTCATCTGAGCAGAAGGTGAAGCTGAAGTATCATCTCACAGTGATTCAGCTCAGTCAAAAAAACAAAGCTCTCACTGCCTGAATTCATGCAGCAGAATACAGACTCATCAGTGTTGTTTAAGAGATGCACCTCTTTGAGAGAAAGAGAAAAGCTGAAGCCTGCTTGAATTATTTTAAAACTAAACTGTGAAGTGACATGATCAAGAAAGCCTGAAAGTGACACTTCAGAAAAGCTGACATGATCATCTTTGACTCTCAATTTTAAGTCACCGTGGCTGCTCAAACATTCTCATGAGACTCACAACATGTTCAGCTGATTAAATATCATCTTTCTGAATGAGCTGTGATGATTCAATTTACATGCAAGCCCGCTGATGATCTGACAGAGCAGGAAAAGCTTACTCAGTGAATTAATGCTATTAAAGTCAGAGCCGCACTTTGTCATCAACAGGAAACTTGACATCACTGTTAATTCAAGTCTCAGATTAAACAGAAGAAGTCAGATGTACTTTTAAAGAATTTAAAAGAAGACATGAAAGATCATTTTCTCATTGTATGCAAATCAACTCAATGCGTCTTCTGCCTCAGTAATGAATGCAAGCTCTATCAGGAGTGAATCTATGAGTATGTTAAATCATACAAGATGATGAATGAGGTTGACAAGCATTTAAAGAAATTTTCACCTGAGGATCAAGTTTGATGTCTGCATTTAAGATGCAAGATAAGTGAACTTGTCCTGTCAACTGTTATCATGTTCAAAAGTCACATCATCAAGGTGCATGAAATCTTTTTGCAGGTATAAACTTCACTTGCATTTAACACTGCTGCAACAATCACACATGCCTGATCTGCATGCTTATGTAATGTCAGGTTTCATGATTCTCTTTTGTTCACATCTCTTTCTCAACTGTTGTTGACATGTGATAACTGCTTATCATGATGACTCTGCTGCATCAGTAGCTCACTCACATCATGACTGACAAGCTAAAGAACTTTAAGGAAGCTGAAGACTGAGCTGAGAATTAATGTTATTGTGATGATTAGCTTTAAACTGACAAAGGTGTAGTTATCACTTATTACAAATATGATGCAGTGTTCTGCTCAGAGGGCACAGCCGCAGAGTCATATGAGCATGCAATCAACAGAGTTATTTATGATCCTGTAAAATGAACATGATGCACACCTCATACAAAGAGTAAGAGCACTCAGTGTATACTTCTTGATCATGATGAGAATGCTTGCTGAGTTAGAGTCATCATGTGACGTGAGGATCACAGCGCGGTCACTTAATAAAATGAAAATGTTAACATGACAGCATACAGCTTTGACTGAGAGCTTGAAGGAGAGCATTAACAAGACAACAAAGAAGAATGAGTTAAACTTGATACAAGAACTGAGGTAGAGCATGAGATGAAAAAGCATGTGATGATTTAAGCTGAAGGAGCAGGCATCATAACAGAAGAAGTTTTTAATGTTGATGAAGAAGTGAAGAAGGTGTCAGATACTGAAAAGGAGGAGATAAATTTAAACAGATGTTCAACTTGACAATTATAATGCTTAATGATGCATGAAGCATATGCATAATTGTAAAGATTGTTACTGTTCATGATTACAAGAATCTCATATCAGGAGGCAGAGTAAAAATTGATGAGAAACTTGCATAAACAAAATTAAATTACAGAATGAGAAGATTATAGCAGATCTTCATAATTTGATTAACCTCAATCCTCACTGAAAGAGGTCAGAACAGTGGATCAATAAAGTAATGTGAAAACTGTACAGAGTTTGCAGGCGTGCAGGTCAAATGCTTACATGAAATTATCAAAGAATCATGAAAGCAGGGTAATGCAAGCCTGCAAAGTAATATAAAATGAGAAGCAATCTGAAGGGATAAAGCAAAAAAGATCAAGGAGACATGAAAAGAAAATAAATACTTCATATAACAAGTGAGGCTTGACATGAAACCTCAAGATGTATAACTTTGACCTTTAATTTCAGACTCTTTAACATGTTTGCTTAAATGAGACCTGAGCGTTCTACATCATGAGTAATTAAACATGTCATAGCATCTACGCTGAATCATGAAATTATGTCATGCTTGCACTGATTTTATCAAAGCTCAATTGCAGCCTCATGTCAGTATAAGAATCAGTATGAAGCTCATTACTCTGAGTAGTTAGTGAGAACTTAAAATGACGCTGTCACACAATGCTGTCAAGTCAGTCCACTTTCAGGACTCTATAAGTAGAAATGAGTGAAAGAAAATTAATAAATATCAGATACACATCAGTAGAAAAAACAGTGTTTATAAAACATCTCAAGCCCTAACATCTGCACCTGATGAACATATGCTGAAGTTGAGGCAATGACTACATTGCATGTGACTGCAGAGTTGTGCAACACATCTGTTCACAGAGAATTTGCTGATTTTCTTGCATTAACAACATCACTTCACTTTGATTCATTGATTCTCTTTCATCTTTGTTACTTCATTCTCTGCCTGTCTCTGCTTTGCCTTGTTTTAATCCTTCAATGCTTCATACTCCTTTGAAATATCTGAATTTGTTCTCATTTCCTCTTCAGTATCAGATACCTGTGTCACTGCCTGCTTAATTTCATGTGAGTTAATCATGTTCTCCTCACTGATTTGAATGCAGTTTTTATCACATTGCTGCTTCATCTTCTGTGACTCAGTTGAAGGTAGCTTCAGATGATTATTTGAGGAGCTGTGAAATGATAATTCTTCAGAGTCATGTGTTTGAAGATGATGAACATCATCATGAAGTATGTTCATCAATTGCGTCAGTGTGATCAAAAGTGAAGAGTTGATTGTGATGACAAGTATTAAAAAGATCTTCATTCAGTTAGCACCTGTGTTTTCAAGGTCAGGATGATAGATCTCACTCATCTTCAAAAGTAAAGTCTGACTTGTCTCAGAATGTAGTCTCAATTCAAGGATGAAAAGATCAGATCTTAAAATTGTGAAGTAAGCAATAAGATGTTATACAATTGCTGACTGCATTGTGAACTGTCAAAAGATTCAAACATATAATCTCATATCAAGAAGGTACAAGAAACAGCTTGCAACAAGTATACTTCTGAACTTAAAACTACCATGTCACAAGCTATGATTTACATCAGTAGATGCAATTTTTTCTTTAACATGACAGGCCTCTTACCTGATGAGAGATATGATACTCAAAGATGAAAGAAGCAGAAAGACTATGATGTCAGCTCAACATCAATATTAATTCATCATACAATCACAGACATGCTGTGTTTGAATGAACTACAGATCATAAGATTTCCTTTTAAGAATGAATAAGTGACAGCAGCAGTACCTCAACACAGTTTAAACATATTAAAGAGAGGTGAAGCAGAATCACAGTAATTATATTAAACTTCTTCATTCTTGAGTTCAATTAGTCACTGTTCCTCATAAGTAGTTTATGAAATTAGATTACCTATCATCAGTCAATGTAATGCTATCAAGGATGAGGAGGGTGATGTCAGATGCAGATAAAAATATGTAATTTATCTCTTGCAACAATCAAAATGACCTCAACTCTGAGCCTGAGCGGGATCATTTCCTGTAACACATGAATCATAATAAGGATGCAAACAAAAAGTTGATTGTGTGAATACTAAGATGCACATATGATGAAACTGTCATTACTGAGAGAAAGGCTGACATCTGCAGCAAGGCAACAAGACAAGTGCATGTTATATGAAATATCAGATGAACATGACTGTCAACATGTCACAATTTAATGCAAGTATACTGAATTTATCAAGCCTCCTGTCTCAATAAGTCTTGAATTGAGAGATGATTTACAGGAGTAAAGATGAACTTCTGTTGAATAAAAATTATGACAATCAATGAGGGTACTCTGTATTGCCTTCATCATTGTGAGGAATAAATATATTCTTGAAAAATTGCTGCATCTTTTATCATGAATCAACAGCAAATATGCATCAGGAAGGTAAACTTCACTGCTTTAATTATTAAGTTAATGTTATTTATTAACATGATTAAGACCCTGCTGATCATCTTTCTGTTTCACATGTTTCAGTTTCTCAAATATGAATTTAAAGATGTGACTTAAAAATTTCCTCTCTCATCCTCATCTGGCACATCTTTAGCATCATCAGGCTTCACAGGAGGACAAGAGAAATGATGATCATAACTTAATACACTCATTAAGGGTTTTAGTCTCATGCGCACTGCATAGATACTGATATGCCAAGAGTCAGGCTTCACATTTAGTTGTCATCTTTTAATGTCATCTACTCATACTCTTGCAGTTCAGATTACACAATCTGTGCACACAGCACCACATTAAAGAATAATTATGAGTGTCAGCATTATGACTGAGAGTTAATTGCACAACAGAATCATGACTTTCAATCATTTCATTCTTTTTAATCTTCTCTGAGCAGCTTCTCTCAAGTCACCTGCTGAGCTTTTCTTGATTTTCTTTGTTCAATAGTTTAGTGGACAGTTAATTTGCTTAAATTAATCTTTAAACAGATTTGACTGCTTCTTCTTAAATGTATCTGAGTGTTTCTTCTTGAAGCTATCTCAAGCTTTTTTGATTAAATCATCTTCATATTAAATTCTTCAGAGGAGCTGTGACTCAAGAATGTTAAACCTTTAATGCTCTTTTAAACTCAAGTCAATTATGCTGTCATTGTCAAGAAACTTCTTAATTACTTTTAATGAGTTAATTTGTGATGAATTCTCACAAACAGTCAATATGCAGTCTGATTTTAAATGCAAGTGACATATCATGATCTTTATTCTGTGAAGAAATTAATCAACATATCAGAGTTGAGCTGCAGTGATGA
The DNA here is from genome assembly GCA_000611775.1 of Umbilicaria muhlenbergii. NCBI lineage: Eukaryota > Fungi > Ascomycota > Lecanoromycetes > Umbilicariales > Umbilicariaceae > Umbilicaria > Umbilicaria muhlenbergii. The sequence continues at coordinate 1,392,299 of KK106984.1, forward strand.
ATCTGAGTGCACAGAGGTTTCAGAGACTTAAACCTGATCATTGATGAATGAGACAACAACAGGGTAGTCAAGTGATAATCACAGAGAACATGCAATCAAAAGACTTGACTCATGCAGACAAGGCAATGCAAACATGTCAGATGATGATGAAATTATGATAAGACTCAAGGAAGCTTCTGATTCAGATGAACTAAAAATGACACAACATGCAGGAAGGCAAAGAAGGCAAGGAAAATAATGTGATGAAAGCAGTGAAATATCTTCAACTTTGATAATTGATGACAGGAGATTTCTATCTAGATGCAAAGACTTAATTCATGAGATCAACACATGACCTCTTACAGACTGTCACTATTAAATCAAAGGTTCTTTGTCTTAAAAGAGTAATTCACAGAGGCATAAGCTGACCTTCATTATTACAAATGATGAGAGAATGAGAATGAGGATGAAGCAAGGAACATGCTTTTAATTCATCATTAAAAACAGCTTGTACAGCAGTCTACCTCAAGAGAATAAAGTATGCCAACTCTTAAAATGAGCAGCATGAGTGAAAAGTTCAGTGAACACTTCATCAGAAAGAGCAGAAAGGGGGAGTGATCTGCTGAAGAAAAAGAATTAAAGTGTTTAATTTACTGATTATCTTCAATCTGAATGTGAATTGTGACAACTGTGTACAATAATGATGAACTCTGTACTCTTCTCTGCTGAAGAGACTCACTATCAATGAAGTTGAAGAATGTGATGATGATTTAATCAGCATTACAATGCACCTCTGCAAAGTTTCATGCACACAGAACTTTGCAAGAATGCCTGATGACAAAGTGACTGTCATGTTGTTATCTTTCATTGACCTCAGGAATAAGAATCATTTCTGAAAAATAATCTTGCATCTTGATGAGCACCTCATCATTGAAAATGAGCATCACAGTCAGTCAAGAGTTTGCTTCTGAGATTGCTGATTGTGCTGATAAAGATGTCAGCCTTGAGAGTGTCTTGAAGAATCTTAAGGTTCAAACTTGCAACATCTTCTTTATCACAATTAAGTTGTTGATTATTTTATCACAGTGAGCACTCTCCTTTAAATGATTATCATTAAAATTAAAGAGGAGCATCTGACAAATCATGATGTTCATGAGGAAGAATTGTCTGTCAAAAGTGAAATAAGTTCAAAAGTCTGACATTAACATCCTCAACAAGCTCTGATCACACTTTGAGTCATGAAAACATCTGAAGATATTTTTCAATCATGATTCAGAGGTGATGATGAAAAATACAATCTCTCAAATTTATCTGAAGCTGTGATGCATAGTGAACTGACGTGTTGATGACTTTATTCACATTTAAATTTATGCTGTCATGCTTCATGACTTGCATCTTCTGATGAATAGAGTCAATTCTCTGCAACTCAAATCAGAAGTGAGTGAAAAGATTGAACAAGTTATTTTCAACTCAACACTTGTTGATGACTCACTGAAAGACATATCAAAGTGAATCAAAGAGTTTTTGAGGTTCAGGGAAAGGATGAAGGTGATTGCAATGAGTAATGAAGAGCTTAAGGCTTTAATTGTTATTTCATCTTCACTCTTGTCAATGCATCAGTAAGTCACTCATCCTCAGAGCTCAATTCACTGAACTTAATCATCATTCAACGTGAGTCAGACTTAATGACATTAATTTTGTTCACACAATACAACATCTGTAAAGTATTGAGGTCACAGAAGTAGCTGTGAAAGTTAAAGCTCATACAGTCACAAATCAGATTCATAGCTTTATCTTACAGAGGTTCAGATATGAAGTTGTTGAAGATACAGATATGAATCATGATGAATAAATGATAAATGTGAAGGATGAGAATGAAGAGCAGAATGAGAAGAATAAGAAAGATGTTAATAATGCAGATGAGGATTCATCTGATGCTGAGTTAATTAATGAGGATGATAGGTCATCAGTTAATCATTAATCAACATACAGCAATGCTACATCAGTGCACACACATCTGAATACTTTAGATCAAGCTGTTAATTCATGTTAAGAGTATTCAAATCAAGTGAAAGTTGAAACTGAGCAGCAGATGATGATTAACAAGTTAATGCATTCTTCTTACTTGACATCAACATTCATCAATGAAGACACAAACAGTATGTGTTTATTTATGAAGCTTTAACACTAAGCTTACAAAGAAGCAGTGAGTAACACTTCATCATTAAACTTCTTATCTGAAGCAGCAGATTTACTTTATCACTGTAAGTGACCTCCTTTTAAGTCTGAATATCACACTTACAAGCGCAGAAAATAGGCAACAAATTGAAGAATACAATCTCATGTTCATTCTGCACAGTTTTCAGAGACATTCAGCTTCTCTTCCTAATAATTATATGAGCTCACAACAGCAACGTAATTTTGAGATGAGTAAGTCATAATTCAATTAAGGAATTGATCATCATAGTTAAAATCAACAAGAACTTAAATCAACCCTCAATAAATACAGTCAGTGACTCTCTCACACTTGTCAATTTTCTTAGCGCAGCAGGAGATTTTTGAAATTCTTACTTTAACTCTGATGATACATTAGTGAACCTGACAGAACACTATCTTTGAAATTTTTATATCACTCTGAACAGGACACTCATCAACTCTTCAGGACATAATCTTTGAGACTTTTAAAATGTGCTGAATACAACACTCATTAACTCAAGAGAACACAACCTCTGAAACTTCTACATTGCTTTCAATGAGACACTGATCAACCTGCTGATATACATTGCAGGTTCATCTTGCTGATCAGTTACAACAGTTGAGAAGTAATAAACAGAATGTTCATCACTGATGTAACTTTCACCTCTTTCATTATGTATGTTGTTCAGTTGAAGGTTAATGATAATACTTTTTTTCCTCACTCTGCATCCTGTCCTGAAATGATTGAATTGCCTTGTATGATATGCATCAGGATCATGAAGGTCAGGGCTTTTGTGTTTAAAGAGCCTTTTGAATTGAAAGATTTTGATGAATCAAGAGCTGATACACGTCTAATTTGATAAACAGGATGAGTAAACTAAATGTTCATCAGTTAAAGTTTTAACATTAAAGCAGTATCCTCACCTTCTTGATTAAGTTCATCTCACACAGTAAGGCTCACTTCTCACTCAGGCTTTTGTCTGTACATATGTTGCTCTTAGAGTTGAATACTACATGAGATAGTCAGTTCTTTAACTCTGTCAAAATTGTTTTATCATTGTCGCTCAACTCTTGCTGTGTGAGATGTGATATGAGCAGCTCTACTGTAAACATCTTGAAAGATCAGGAGTAAGGTAGATTAAAAACATACAAGTGCAAAATAAAATAAAGTGATGATTCTTTATTTATTAATGTTGTGTCCCTGTTGATACTGTGTCAGGATGAAGAGCACTGTGACTGAGAATATCATTTTATGAACAGTCCTCAAAGTTTACTCTGATTGATGATGAGGCTGCTTTGAGTGAAAGGTTCAGTTTGATTACCTCATACTCATACTTCATCCCAACCGCCTCATTGGCAGTTAAGCAGAATTCATTAAAGTGAGCAAACTTTATCTGATGTCATACTTGCTGCACTTGAACACTCTTTACTATTCAGCCTTTTCACTGCCTCAATGAGTCTCAACATTGAGCAGCAGCTGCTATGACTTATTCAATGACAGAAGTGTACCTGAAATGAGGAATTTCTCACACTACAAAATTGAACAGTCAGTTCAGGGGCTCAGGGCTTCACTGAAGGCATACAGCTTTTAAAATCAGAGGTGAACAAGTTTTTCACCTCTCTGAATCAGGAGCTGTCAATGAATATCATAATTAAGCCTGTTAACTTAAAAAAAACATGACAGGGAGCAGTGATCTTCTGTTCATTCAACATGTTTTACTTCATCTCTCAATTTGTCATCTTATATCATCTTTTCTTCATCTGTAATGCTTCATGACCTCCTCCTTTTCTTTACTTTCACATAGAAGTCACTGAAAGAGCAAGTAAAATATTATCTTCCTGTTCAATATTTCTGCAGTTACTCATTCTCTTGTTGCAGAGGCAGGCTGCTTATGAGCACATTTTCAGAGTCATGTTACATGACAGTTGAGTGCAATTGTCCTCTTAAAGACTGTTCTCTGAGATCTGAGGCCTCATTCTGCCTGAAAAAACTAGCTATGCTGTATTCTGAGATGACATGATATAGATCCCTGAGTGAGTGAACATTAAAGACTCTTTGATTAATGACTGCAACAGTCATGTCAACAGCAGTGATGAAGTCATTCATCTTTATGATAATGTACATCCTTATATCATGAGTCACTCAGCGTCATGAGTTAAAATCTGAGTATGTTGACTTTAAAGCAATTTTGACTTCACATGCACATTAAATTTGACTTGATTCTGTGTGAGTCCTGTGATTGAGTCATCATGAACTCCTCAGACATCTCTCAATTAAAATTTTATGCTGACATCATCACCTCACAGCCTGATTTGTAGAGGTCTTCTTTTCAAAGTAATACAGAGTCTTATCATCACAGCTTCATCACTGAGCCTTCATCACTCTCAATACTTAAAAATAAGCAGTATCAGACCCTTTAAGCATCCTCATTCTGCTGAGAAGCCTTTGTCAGCCGTGAGAGTGTCACATGAGGTTGATTCATATAACAACATCACACTGATTGATATCTTTCTATTAAAGTGATATGATCCTAATCATTTCTAAACATCATCCGCACGTCTCACATAATAATTACACTGTAATTTAATCAATGAAAGCTAATCAAGCTGAGACTGTGATTTAAAAGCCTGTGATTAAGCTCTTTTGATGAGTGCAGCTTTCTGAAAGTGCCAGTGCAGACTCAGATAATGAGAAAGTGAAAGACACTGATTAAATCTCACAGCAAAGTTTTAAGACATTTCAGCATAATGATGACTGCAACTCACTGCTACTGCAGAAAACCTTTTGTGTCAGTTTTTTCTCAATTGCAAACACATGTTCACTCAGCTGTTTGTGTGTATTGTGTATGTCAAATCATATGTTGTACTTATTCTTTTTGTCAGCATTCATGTAAGCATTCATATCATCATCATGGCTGAAGCAGCTGTCATCATCAGATTCATTGCCTCAATCATCACTCTTGTTGAGCTCACAGTCAAGGTTGTCTTTTAACTGCATGAGTTCACCTTCAAGTCCTCAGAAGTCCTTGAGTTGTTTCACTCTCTATCAACCCGCTTACCTTTATTGACAGCAACACTCAAACACATTCAGTTTCAGGCAGAGTATAACTGCTTTTCAGATAATTTAAAAAAGGCTCTGAAAATAGTTATCAATGACACTTTCAAACAAGTGTCTGATATACAAACATCTCTGTTTAACATTCTCTCATCAGATGATGCTTCAACATCCGCAACTTGACAGCCCGCTCAAAAATAAGGTTTTAGTTAATAGTACTTTATACGCTCAGAGCACTCTCTGAGCAGTAAATGAGCTCATACAAATCTTACACTTTAAATAACTATTATACCTTCATGAATAATAAAAAACTTTTTATTGAAAAGTTTTAGATCTCTTTATTCTGTACACTTTACAAACTAAAGATTTCTTCATAAGTTTTAATTTGCAATAGTTATTCAAAGTATGTGACTTTTTTTGAAAGATTTTTCACTATTGAAATTGAATTAAATATAACTTAACAACAACAGCAGTTATGAAGAAACTTTTAATTTAATATTAATAGAGAATACTGTTCTTTATAACTTATGCATTGAAAGTTTCTTCATATCTGTTGAGGTGCAAAAGTTATTAAAGTGTGTAAATTTTTAAGTGGTGAAAATCTTGAAGTTCTTTAAATATTCAGAACTCAACACTTATACAGTGCTTTCAGACTCAACAAATCATGATTTTTTATTGCAGAAAAGTGAATTTTAGCAAAAGTTTACTTATTATAAGTTTTACTGTTATTATAACACTGTGTGTGTACTTCTTTAAACAATTGTTTTAATAAGTGGTGAAAATCTTGAAGTTCTTTAAATATTCAGAACTCAACACTTATAGAGTGCTTTCAGACTCAACAAATCATGATTTTTATTTGCAGAAAAGTGAATTTTAGCAAAAGTTTACTTATTATAAGTTTTACTGTTATTATAACACTGTGTGTGTACTTGTTTAAACAATTGTTTTAATAACTGTTTTTTTATCACAAAATTTTGATGTTCCGCTCAAGATTTAAGGTTGAGCTCAAAGTGCTCAGAGGATGCTAAGAGCGGCTGTTAACTGAGACATGAGATCAGAAGCTCAGAGCGCTCAAAGTGTTAAAAACTAACTCAGAGTTAACTTGCTAAATTGCTGATGAAAGCTGAAGCAGGCATTGAAAGCATTAAAGAGTTTAACTCAAGAAGATAAAGTATGATGAGCATTAAAAAAGATATATGAGAATAATAATAACTTAATACTGTATCAGATGACACAGAATGTCAATACAAGTGATCACATCTTAAAAGCACTGTTGAAGCTGAGTGTGATATCATTAACATTATCATGCTCTTCATTGATCATCCTGTTTGAGCAGGACCCTGACTTTATTGATCATGAAGTCATTGTTGATCAGCTTCATTGAAAATGCGCTGTGTCAGCATCTCAGACAGCGCTCATGAGCTTGAGCAGAGTCAGGTAAGCAGAGATAAGCAGATGCAAATATAACAGATTAAAGTATTAACTTCAGGTCAGAAAGTCACAGCTCATCATTAAACTCAATTATCAAATCAAGAAACAATCACTCAGAATGTAAGTACTCTGAGTGCATGCTGAGAGCATGACATGATTGAAGCTGAGCTTTCAAGATATCACTGATTGTGTTGAGATTCTTGAGTGACAGAATTTCAAAGTGAATGTCTTCTGACTTATTCATGACTGATTGCATGATGAACAGAGTGAGTGATGATTGCTCATTTTTAATAACATTAACAATACTGATCTCCTCTCTGAGGCTGAAGACGCTGATCATTGAGGACAAGAGACTGAGGTGAATGATAAATGTCAACAGCTGATATCAGTGTATCTTCCTCAAAGTCAGAATGAGTTAATTCTCATCATCAGTTAAAGTCAAGTCATCATGTTGAAGCTGATGAAAGAGAAGAATATCATGACAGTGTTACTGATGACCTCATCACATGTGCTGACACTGTTCAAGAAGAAGCTAAAGCTGCTCAGTTAAAATGATGATACTGCAGACTTAACAGCAGCACTGAAGTTTATGTCACTCATTATCATGCAAGTGATGACATACATCTCTCAGAGGACATTGTGATATTTCATACAGTGATATCTCATAGACTTCTGAAAGACTGAGCTCAAGAGGACAAGTCTTTTAAATAATAAAAGAGGTCAGCTCTGAAGAGACTAAAAAGCTTAAAACTTCATCATCATCACATGATAGATCTCATTTAAATACATTTGTTAAACTCAATCATCAGCAGTTGACTTGCTGTCACTGATGAGCTTCTTTGATTGACAGGGCATCTCAGAAGCCTTGATTCAAAAGTGAGTTGAAAATGAAAATGATCACAAAAGTCAAGAAGAGCGTGATGAGCATGATGACAGAGAAGAAGAGAAAGGTGATGATGATAATGATTATAATACCTCAGAATGCAGTGAGGATGACAGGTTTAAAAATGACATGTAGATGTTAAAAGACTACTCATTTCTCTTCATTAATATGAATCAGATCTTTAAAATGCATGCATTGATGCAACTGACTACATGAAAATGATTGAAGGTCAATGAAAAGCTTGAGTAATGAAAGCAGTGTTATATTAAAAACCTTTTCACTGAGTTCCTGATCAGAGAGTATAAGAATTAAACATACTGCTGAGCACTTTATCCTCACGTGAAATCAGCAGTTACACAACAGTCAAGGAGAAACAAGTCATTGAGAGAATGAGCTTCACTGTTATATAATGTGACATAATACATGTGTAGCAAGAGAAGCATAACTGAGGCTGTTAACCTGTTTGAACTGATGATGAAAGTAAGAAAGAGAATACTTGATTAAGAGCATATGAAGATTTTAAGCAGTATGAGTATGATAAGCTTAACATATATGAATCAAGGATGCTGAAAGGAGGTGAAAGAGCTGAAAGTATAAATGATGAAGACAATGAAAAAAGTACTGAGTGAGGAGCATCCTGAAACACTGATCAACATGAGCAACCTTGCTTCAACATATTAAAATCAAGGACGCTGAAAGGAGGCTGAAGAGCTACAAGTGCAAGTGATGAAGATAATGAAAAAAATACTGAGTGAGAAGCATCTTTATATGCTGATCAGCATGAGCAACCTTGCTTCAACATATTAAAATCAAGGACGCTGAAAGGAGGCTGAAGAGCTGCAGATGCAAGTGATGAAGATAATGAAAAAAGTACTGAGTGAGGAGCATTCTTATACACTGATCAGCATGATTGACCTTGCTTTGACATACAATACTCAAGGACACTGAAAGAAGGCTGAAGAGTTAAAGATGCAAGTGATAAAGATAATGAAGAGAGTATTAAGTGAGAAGCATCTCTTTATGCTGATTAACATGAGCAATCATGCCTTAACATACAGGAATCAAGGATGCTGAAAGAAGACTGAAGAGCTGCAGATACAAGTGATGAAAATAATGAAAAAAGTATTAAATGAGAAGTATCTCTCTACACTGATTAACATGAGCAATTATGCCTTAACATATGAGAATCAAGGATGCTGAAAGGAGGCTGAAGAGCTGCAGGTACAAGTGATAAAAATAAGAAAAAAAATATTAAATGAAGAGCATCCCTTTATGCTGATCAGCATGAGCAACCTTGCTTCAACATACAGAAATCAAGGACATTGAAAGAAAGCTGAAGAGTTAAAAGTGCAAGTGATGAAGACAAGAAAGAAGATACTGAGTGAGGAGCATTCCTCTACATTGATCAGCATGAGCAACCTTACTTTAACATACAGGAATTAAGGATGCTGAAAGAAGACTGAAGAGCTGCAAATATAAATGATGAAGACAATAAAGAGAGTACTGAATAAAGAGCATTCTGATACACTGATCAATATATATGACTTTACACTCATTTTGAAGGACAAAGGTGAGGATAAAAAGGTTATCATGCTCATAAAAGAATGTGTTAAAAAGTGAAAACAGATCCTTGATCAAGATCACTCATTTATGAAGAAGTCAGAAGACATGCTTAATAAGTGATGCATAAAGGGTTTGCACTTGAGCTCACTAAGCAAGAACATCAACAGCACAGTGATTAAAGAATAACATGTGACAAAGATGATATCATGACTGTATTTAAAGAAATAAGGCTCATAATTAGCAATAAATATTAATCTCTGCAACAGGTTGAGATAATTTCAAAGGAATTAATAATTTAAGATATATTAACTCATATCTTTGTTATCTATTAACTTGTTATCAAATCATCAATGAAATAAGAGTAATTAAATTATTAATGTGATTGATTGCCTGACAGGAATGAGGCACCCTGATTTATTAATAATTAATGATTGCATTCAGTGGCAAAAACAGGTTGAGTTACAGTAATTAAGATAAAAAGCTTGTGCTCTGCAATGATAATTGACTCTCTCATTTATTTTCTATCAATCAAACAGTAACAAAATGTGAAGCCTGCATGAGCCTGCCTCAGACTGATTTTAACCTCATTCTGCATGCAGCAGTCTTGTCATCTGCATTCTTCATTATCACATCTGCATCATTGAGGCTTTTCATGATTTTAATGCAATTTCATCCTCCTCAACCTGCGCTTCACTCATTTGAGTAATTTTAACCTTTAACTCTGATGCATCTGCTTCTTTCAGACTCTTGCACTTCTGAGTTATTTTACTCTGATCAAGTTTTTTCTTACCTGCAGTAACTTTTTTTACCTCTGATGTAGCACTTGTGACTTCCTTTGCCTCTTTCACAGCCTTTTTAACTTCTTTCTCAGTCTTTTTAGCCTCTCTCTCAGCCTTCTTAGCCTCTTTCATGACCTTTTTTGCAGCTCACTCTGCTCATGTCTTCTTGAGGTTTTCATAATTCATCACTCTCACCTCTCTTAAGTTCTGTGACTTGGTTGATCAGTGAGCTTTGACTTTATTGTTTATTTCAATCAAGAATTGATTGTGTTCCTGAAGAAGAGCACATTCAGCAAAGAACAGTTAAGTGATATTAATGAGCTTCTGTATGTGCCTCTGTATGTGTTGTTTATTTATTTCATTAAGCATATTAGCATCCTGTTTGATTAAATTATGTAGTGAGGCAACTGCTTCTGCTGACACAGGTGTTACAGGTGTTTGTGGTACTTAATTTTGCATATGAGAATTTACCTCATTAATTTTCAGAGCAGTTAGTTCAGTGAAGAGCTTTAGTATATCACTGAGTACCTTATCTGAGTTGAAGGGGAAAAGGCTAATCTTAGCTCATTCAACTCATATATTTCTAGATATGAGCACTTGAGTCCTTGCAGAGTTATATAAATAAGTGAAATACTTCTTGCTGATTGTTTTTACACATCTTCACTCTAGTCATTCAACCTGATCATGATAGGCCGCCTTCAGTGAGTTAAATACTGAGATATCACAGGGCTGAAGCTTATGTAATGTGTGAGAGAGGAGACAGCACAGGGTAATATTATTTTTAAAGCAAAACTTTAAAACCTCAAGAGTTTCATGCATTTTGAAGCTGTCACATATCAGTACTCAAGGTTTCTGATTAGCGCGCTCTTTGGTTTGAGGGTCAAATACAAGCTTGAGTCACTGCAAGTTGATATATGAGTCAGTATATTCAGTGTCAGAACACGCATAATGTCATTTAAAAGTGAGGTACATGATTCAGTTGACTTAATGAGTTGCTGCTGATCAGATTATCATGAGATTCAAATATCTACTCACTGCACTCATGCATTTGATGATTGTTATCATCATGCACTTAACATGCATGCTTTTATAACCTCACTTATTGTCCTTACTGACAAGGACTTTAATAGAGTTGAGCTTAAAAAGCATGATGTCAGTCTCATTCATGTTATACACATTTTTCTGTAACATGATTAAATCCTGCAGTACCTTTCTGATCATCTTGAATCAATGCATGACCTTCTCATAGATGTCATAACAGTTTCAGTTTAACACTTCACTCTTACTCACTCTGAGTTCTGAATGATGTTTATAAAAGGACTGTGATTAATTCTTGCTCAAAGACTTACTTGATCTGTTTGTTGAGAGCCGCTGACGGGTGAGACTGAAGGCTATTGAATATATATACTTTATTCAGATAAAGCGTTCAAGAGCATTCTGTTGTATCAAGAACTTAACAAGGGCTTTTACTTCTCACAGGTAAAGATAATGTTGACTTTAAATCTTCTCTTTCTTAAATCATTGACCGCGTGCATGATGCTGAAAAGTAGTGTGAGGGACGTCATTATGATCTGTTAAAGCATGAAATGATTTAAACACATCTTTTAAAAGGCCTTGTGTCAGTACCTGACTAAGTTTGTTCATGTTAACTTACTGTGATGATGAGTGATGATGAGGGAATAAGAATGAGTGAAAAGCAGCCTTCAAACAGTGCTAAACAACAATAAACTTAATGAGGTGAAGACAGCTGATCATGAAAGCTTCTGAAGCTCTTCTGTGATGCATCACAGTCAGTTCAGAAGACTAATCTGAAAGAATAATAACATCAGATATAATACAATTAATACATGATCATGTAAGTACACTAATGCAAGTCAAGGCGTGTTAAAACATTATGTCATGTTGAGAAGCTGTCAACATCCTCTTTCTCAGATTAGCAAAACTCATAAAACATACATTTCTGAAAGCTGACAGTCTTCAAAGCTTGAAGTCATATTCATCCTCAATAAAACTTCCCACTTAACACTCTGAACTTTGAAGAGACTCTTATAGTCACAGCTCATCAAGGGGAAGCAATTGAAGCAGTGATCAATGATGTCAATGAAATGATCAATCACTTAATCAACATCATGATAAATCTCATTATGGACTGATGTTCTGAAAGAGAAATGACTGTAGAACAGTGACACATTGATAATAACTTCATAAACTTGTGAAAGAGAGACTTCAGAGGTTTAAACCATGAATTCAGCTCATGACAGTGAGCAGCTCATGTCACTGAGACCTTTTTTATTTGCTTTTACTCAGAAATTGAACTTGAACATACTTTGTAATCTTTAAAAACAAGTGGGAAATGCTTATCTAACTATAAGATCATGACTGAAGAGCTTGAACACTCAAGGTTTACTCTGAAATCTGACTTTCAAAAGCTGACAGTGTTTAAACTTAACAGAATTCACTTGAACATGTTCTTGAACAATGATAAGAATGAGGATTGAAGTTGTCATTTTCATGTTTATGAAGTGACAAGTTGAAAAAATCAGTTTATTTTAAAGCTTAACATAGTCCGCCGTTCTATACCGTCAGGGGTGATGATTTGAGGTGCAAGTGAGTACAAAAATCACAGGGTCAAGTGTCAACTTATATTTAATACTGACAGTCCTTGACTCTATTGTTATCAGATATTTGTATGAATAGATGATTGAGCATTCAACAGTCATGTGTTAATCTTAAGCATACATTGTTGAAATTGCACGTGAATAGAGGTCAAATCAATTTATATTTAACTTAAACTACTTAGATATCATACAAAGTAGATAATAATGAATGTATAGAACAAAGCAGAAATCTTAAGACTTTGCAGTCATATTTGCACACTTTTGAGAGCTTTTCACTCAGGCTTAAAAAGCAATGTACTCATCATTGATGTGACTGCTTTGATCATCAAAAGTCTGCTCATATATCCGCTCAATTGATTCTGCGCATACTGAAAGTTAATTAGTTGCTAGGGCAATGAATAGGTGACAGCAACAATTGACTGAAAATCAACATACATGCAGTGCATTAATTCACAATAGGACTTGTGCAGAAGCAGTGACATTACTCACAACTTAATGCTCTCCTGTGTTTATTGCATGCACTTCACTACTTGATCTGCATCACTCCTATCAATGAGCGGATTTGAGGGTATATGACATGAGGTAAAAGCAATTCAGCTTGTGCTGAGTGATTATGTTATAGTAATCCCGGTGATCTTCAACCAGTTATAGAGCTCAGCCTCAACAGTGAGTGAGCACAGAACTGTGTCATTCTTCACACCTCATTTTAACACCCTTCTCTTGAAGGCAAGTTTTGAACAGAATATTTCAATATCATTGACACATTGAGAATTACTTGATAGTGTTTTGATAAAGCCTCAATTGACTCATATTTTTAAGGAAAGACAACACTCAATTGACTTACTTTGTCAGATCTTCAGCGCTGAAGATGACTTAAAGTTGACACTGCAACACAGAATGACCCCTGCCTGAGCTTTCTTAAAATCATGTCATTTGATGACAACACTGAGGGTGAGGAAAATCATAAATTAGTATCCTAGATATTCTTTGTGTTTGAGAGCAGTCTTTAATTTACATTCCTCAGAATTAATGAGTTTCTGATTCAAGTCAGGACAATTCATATCTCAGAAAAATAAAAAACATAATAAAACAGATACACATCATGATTATCAACTCACACATATTTAATAATCATTGATCACCTTCACTGCATCACTGTTCTCTTAAGCAGAGAATCTCTCAATTTCAGTTTCACCTTCAGATCACTTCTTGACATTAAAATGATTATCATTAATCTTCACATGCTGCAGAATTTCCTCCTTTAACACTGCAGTATCAGACATGCATTAAAATTGTTTTTTCACACTCTGCTCTGCATCTTCTGCATTCTTAGCTTTCAAAGCCTTTGATCATGAAAGTTGAATAACATTATCCTCTTGAGATACATCTTGTTCTTGACAGAGGTTTTCATCAGTGAACTCTTTGACTGCTTTCATGAACTCTGAGAATGAAGATCCTGTGAGGGGCTGCTGTAAGTTTTTTAATGTTTCTTAGTCTTCTTGTTGTTGTCATCATTTGTAGGCTCTCTCCTTTATGACTTGAGTGTGAAGATCACATTCCCTCTTGTACTGATTTTTTACTTTCATGAACAGCAATCAGTCAAGCACCTGTTGAAACATCTCTGATGTTGAATGATGTTGTGAATGATTTTTGAAAGATTCCTCATGAATGCAATCTGTCACAGCCTGTTTTGTCACTTGACTTTAATCAACTTGATTCAGGATCTCCTGACCCTCTTAAGCAAGTTTCACTGCTGAAATTGAAACATTATCAGGTGCTGTATATGTTGAAGCTCATGATGACTTTAAAAAAAGTGATTAAAGCTGTTGTCACTTGCTCAGGAGACCTTTTTCCTCTTGAGACAGAGGATTTAATCTTGAAAATGAATAAAGTGTTGATGAGCATGTGTTAAGCATCTGCTCTTGAGTTCCACATGCAGTAATCTGAGTGAATGAAGTTGAAGACAGTGAAGACTGATGTTGCAAAATTTTTGATGATGAAGATGACGCTTGAGTCATGAATAATAAAGCAGTGAGTAAAAGCTACCTGTAGCCCCTCTTGTGTTTAAAATACAGAGGATGTGTGCTGGCCTTTATTGTCAGAAATTTGATTGAACTGCATTCTCAGAATTGACTGCTAGGTCCTCATGTTTCACACTATATATGCATGTCAATGAATGTATGCTTAGTTACACTGTTCTTGTAACTTACATTCCTGGCTTCAGCAAATGACTAGACTAAATTCTTACACACTTCAAGATGATTATCTTAACCTTTAAAGTCAGAAATGACTGCTTTGACATGTTTTCAGGTTTTTATTCTTCTTTTCTTGCTATGTGTTGCTACTTCAAGTTCAGTGTCATTATTATCTCACCTTAGGCAATAATATCTGATGAATATTTATGTAGGTCACAGCTTCAGTTCTGATGTTCTTGATCATTTGCTTTAATTTTAATTACTGCTTCAATTGCGGCTCCTGCTTCAATTTGATGCATTGTTTCAGTTATGACACTCTTCAAAAAGCTGTCTTGAAAATTTATGAAAAATCATCACAAAAAGCTGCCTCAAAAAGTCATCTCAAAAAGTCACAAAAAGCCGCCTCAAAAAGCTGTCTCAAAAACTCATGAGAAGCAGCCTTGAAAAGCTGCCTTGAAAAATTATGAAGATGTGACTTTTCATCAATTTTTAAGACAGCTTTTTGAGACAACTCTCTTCATGATTTTTCAAGATGACTTTTTGAGGCGGCTTTTTGCAATTTTTTGAAGCATTAAATAATGAATAATCAACTCACATCACATGATTTCCAAGGAAACTCCTGTTGATTAATTATGTGAGTGATGACAAGTTGATGTGTTATGTTCTTGTTGTTCACATGTGTCACAATGATGCTGACTGCTCATCATGAGCAGTTTTATTGATTTAATGTCCTCATGATGTAGTCACCTGAAGGCTTTGTAAGTAGCTCAGTTCATGCAGATCTTCTTGAGCCTCCTTTGAGGTACCTGCATGAGTGAAGGGTGAGAGTGACAGTGAGGATGACAGTGATGATGATAGCAAGAGCAGAGATTTTCATGTGATGTGAGTAAGTAGATTATTCATTTCTAGAGAGACTGAGGTAAATTATTCATTACTGAATGTTTATGAATATTTGTGAGTTGCATGATTACTGAGTATAATTAATTCACTCTTTGTTTTATCCTGAGGCTCAATAGTTCTTCATATCAGAATAAGTTTAATGCTGTACAGTAGAAGCTGACCTCTTATTTTATTATACAGCATTAAGTTGACCTGTCCCCTCTTCTTGTCTCATAAATGTCTTCACTTTCTTTCAGCTCTTCCCCTCCTTTCATTCACTTAATACTCAATTCTCCTCATGTTCACCTCACTGCAGTTGAGAGTCTTTCAACACTGATGATTAAGCTTCTCTCAATTGTATCTAAACCTGCTGCGCTTTTGCGCTTGTTGACGGTGAAGGAGGGGAAGAAGAAGGATATGACAGAACATGAAATATAAATAATTGAATAAAAACCTCTTATGTGAGCTTGCCTGTGACATTGAATCTTAACTCTCTGTTACTCTTTTTTTTACAGTTTATGTCTCAGTGACCTCTTCTTCCTGTTTCTTTTGTGCTTGCAACTGAACACAATCATGACCTCAATGAACTGCCAAGGTTTCCTCACCCCGCAGCACACAATCTATGACAGGCAGGTGCATAAAAGAAGAATTAAAAAACACTCTTCTGTGACTCATTCATTAAGATGAGGGCTCATGCACTGAAGTACTTCAGTCTGCATCAGCAAATCATTTGACTGTTTTATAAATTTGCAAATTTATAATTGCTGCTGTTATTTAAATATTTCAGATACAAGTCTATGATAAAGATATCTCATTAAAAGAGTGCTTTCAGTGCAGGAATTCAGTCTCAGTATTATTATAAATTAAATACTTTACTTTCCTTCACTCTTCACCTTGGCTGATTATGCTTTTCAGTATCATTATTGAACTGCTTCAGGATGCTGTCATCTCTTTTTAATTAAATGTGTTGTACTGCTTGTCTGCAGCATTTATCTTACTTCTGATTATCATTGAGCTGCAGAGTCTGATCTTCAATATCTGCAACCTCATGCAATCAGTTCTTTAACTGTACAATGAATTTGTCTTTCACTCTCATATCAGCAGCATGTTGTATAAACTTCTCTTGAAGCTTTCTCTTTAATTATGTAATTTTTGTTTTGCTGTTCTTCTCCTGCTGCTGCAAGAATTCTTTCAGCGTGCTTACTGCTTGAGCTCAACTCTCATTGTCTAAAATCAATACTGTGATGTTGAAGCTCAGCTGCTCTTTGCGCTCTGTCTCTGAGTAAGTAAGTTGATTTTAAAATTCTCTAGTTATCTCATTCAGCTTTGAGTTCACTCTTCAGGCGTACTCAAGGTTTTTCTTCACCTCATTGTGATGAAGATGTTTATGATTCAGAGCTTCATTGCATTTTCAATGTTCTTGACGCTCCTCATGAAGAGAATTCTTAAATCAGGCTCAGGTGATATCTGACTCACTCAAGGCAGATTTCAACTTCATGATGTGTCTTTGTGTTTTATTATTAAAGGTGATTCTTTCCTGCTGATTAACAGTTCTCACATGATGCAAGACTGTGCTGAGTTTTGTTATTTAACATTTCAGCCTTTTTGTGTTCTGCTGTGAATGCTCTTCTCAGTGATAAAGCTTCTGCAGAAAATCTTAATCAGAGTGCTGTTTACAAATTTCACAGCTTGTTGAAGTAATTTAGGTCTTTCAGTGAATTCTGAATGTTTCATCTGATGATGATTATCTTATCACTTTTCTCAACACTTTCTCATACACTTCTGCCATGATGAATGAGAGAAACGTGATGAATTCAAGACAAGACAGTATTCATGACGTGAAGAACAATTTCAGTCTTAATATTATTACTGATGAGTTTGACAATGTCTTCTGCGCTCATAGTTACGCTGCACCATGGGTTGGGTTTGGGTTGGGTTTTGACTATTGTGACCCAACCCAGACTGGGTTGGGTTTTTTTTGGGTTGAGTCACACTGGGTTGGGTTTTTTTGGGTTTGGGTTGGGTTTTTCACTGGGTAACCCAGTTCAAGTTCACGTATATGACTCATCCAAACAGCTTTCAAAGCAGCTTCCAAAACGGCTTCCAAAACGGCTTCAACGACAGCCTCAAAAAACGGCTTCCAAAACGGCTTCAACGACAGCCTCAAAAAACGGCTTCCAAAACGGCTTCAACGACAGCCTCAAAAAACGGCTTCCAAAACGGCTTCAACGACAGCCTCAAAAAACGGCTTCCAAAACGGCTTCAACGACAGCCTCAAAAAACGGCTTCCAAAACGGCTTCAACGACAGCCTCAAAAAACGGCTTCCAAAACGGCTTCAACGACAGCCTCAAAAAACGGCTTCCAAAACGGCTTCAACGACAGCCTCAAAAAACGGCTTCCAAAACGGCTTCAACGACAGCCTCAAAAAACGGCTTCCAAAACGGCTTCAACGACAGCCTCAAAAAACGGCTTCCAAAACGGCTTCAACGACAGCCTCAAAAAACGGCTTCCAAAACGGCTTCAACGACAGCCTCAAAAAACGGCTTCCAAAACGGCTTCAACGACAGCCTCAAAAAACGGCTTCCAAAACGGCTTCAACGACAGCCTCAAAAAACGGCTTCCAAAACGGCTTCAACGACAGCCT